>CM031581.1:1863868-1942646 GCA_018467065.1 Ephestia elutella | reverse complement strand
TTACAGGTGCTGGCAGCGCAAATAGTCCAAGCGCACAACCCTTGCCGCAGCCCGTGAGGGTTCAAACCCATCGTGGCAGTACAGTTGCAGTGCCAAACGCTGGTGGCCCAGAGCCGGTCAATGCAAGCATCACGAATAATATTATTTTAAAGATTGTTGATCTCCGGTACATTGTACTATTGTTTATTATTTGGTCATTGACGTTAGAAGTCGGCGTTTGGATAATAATAAATAAAATATAAATAATGTTAAATGTATGTTCATATTCTTCCTACTTCCTTAAAATAATTATCCTTGCTAAGATTATGAACTAACCTAGCTGCGCCCGCCACTTCATGCTGCGTGAAGTCGCGAGTAAAGTTCTAGTGGTTTTTTTTATTATTATATGAACACATGTTCACTTATTCCTCCCCATATTCATAAAAATCGAAAGGGGAATAATCGTATTTAATATTTAACCAAAACAAAAAAGCTCATTATTTGACTAATGTATTTTTTTAAGATCTGTGTGTTTTTTTAATTTAGTTGAATACCTATTAAATAGGTACTAAATAACTTGGTAAAAAACATAAAAATACTATGATTATAAGTATGTGTGCGTGTCTTCGTATGTACATGTCTGTGCCTGCGTTTTTGCTTGTGGTCACCCATTCTACTGGTAGTTCCACAGAACTATCCAATTACCTACTCAGTGTAATACTTTTGAAGATTTGCGTGCATACAATGCAATGAAGCCGTGTGATTTCCGGCAGAGTAGAATAGGACCACTACCAATCTTCCCGTAGATATCGTAAAAGGGAACAAAGAGAATACATAAGCTAAACAAAGCATATTCACCTACCTATTCTAGGATTAGTTCTGGTCTACCCTTTGCGTTGCGGAGAACAAACGACAGTCGTTCTGTGTAAAAACCAGTATTTAACCTCGTCTTATAGACTAAGAGCCGGCCATAGTCAACCCTACCTCATTAGGTAGCAAGATGTGACATATGTAGGGTGTTGCATAATAAAAAGTTATGTTTTAAAATACATGGTTCCCTTGCCCAAACCTGTTGCATTTTGTACAGTCAGCAAAAAAGTCCAGATTAAAAAAAGCTCCAGGTTTAGGGAAGGCAACCAAGGTTAGTTTTTGAGAGGATGAATAGGACTTTCGAATAGCACACGTTTCAATAGGGTTGCCTCGCCCAAACCTGGCACTTTCGTGAGTCAGCCATACTAGGGAGATGAAAAAATTCGAAAAATTATCTCATTGGGTAGCAAAATGAAACTTGTGCCATTCAAAAAGTCCTATTCATCCTCTCAAGAAATTACTTTGGTTGCCTGCCCTAAACCTGAAGCTTTTCTTAGTCTGAAGTTTTTTGCTGACTGTACAAAATGCTCCAGGTTTGGGCAAGGCAACCATGTATTTTTAAAACATAACTTTTTATTATGTAACACCCTACATATGTCACATCTTGCTACCCGATGAGGTAGGGTTGACTACGGCCGGCTCTTAGTCTGTTATCCTCTAGGCTAGGAAGCGAACCCGGGGCTCTGATGCATTATCGCTGAGGATGCAACCGGGAACACGCTTGGATGAAGAAGAAGACAATGCGCGATTAAAATAAGGATAGGACCAGTGAGGACGTATTTTGTGACTTTTTACATTGGAACTAAATTCACTTTAGCATAAATTGTACTGATTTATACAGAACTGCAGTTGGTTCCGATGTCAATATTCCAAAAGTGACGAAGGCCAATTTATCATACTCATACTACCTCTAATATTATAAAGAGGAAAGATTTGTTTATTTGTTTGTTTGTAATAAAAACTACTGGGCCGATTTAAAAAATTCTTTCACCATTGGATAGGTATATTATCATGTACCACGGGCGAAGCCAGGGCGAACTGCTAGTAACTGATAATGCTGATATCGCATAAAATGTTCCTATACTTGAAAAAATATTTGTAAAAATACATTGTTGTGACAAGCTTTTAATACGAGCACATTCACATTGCAAAATATGGTGACCAGGTTGTTCAGCATTGAGGAGTTCCTCTTCATTAGATCAGCTCGCTGACTTCATAATATTGCACTGTCACGCGATACACATACGAATATGGGAAGTGGGGCAAATGTAACTTGTAAGATTTCATTACAGACAGACAAGTAGATAACGGGACAGGTGAAGCTAAATAAAAGCTTGTAAACCATTCTACTGTTGTAAACAAAATGTATAAACTCATGGTTGACACTATTAGGTCATTGTGTGCGTCCTGTTGCCGACCTTCATGAAACTTGATTAAACACGTAGCCTTTTATTAATGAACTCCCATAACACTCATATATCGAACTGGCTTTCGCGCGCGGCTCCACCCGCGATTATTTTGATCCCTCGGGAACATTATTTTTTTCGAAATAAAATCTTATGTTCTCCATATCCCAGACATCGTGTATTATACAAAATTTCAAGATATTTTTTACATTAGCTATTTTTTACGCCATTTATGCGCTTACCATATAAGTAAGTCCCGTGCGTCAAGTACTATTTTAATCCTTTTTTGACAAATAGGATATCTAACACTAAAATAACTATTCGAATCGGTCCAGCAATTTCTGAGATTAGCGCGAAACAAAGAAACTCAATGCTATATAAGTATAGATATATAGATACTCGCTTAAATAGTCTTTTGTTGAAAATAAAGATTATGATGTAGGTAGGTAGTCATTAATACAAGTAAACTATATAATATCATTTTAAAGATTTTATTTATTTTAATAAGGTCTAAGAACAAAAAGAAGAAATACAAAACTACCATTGATCATACATTGTACAGTCAACAAAATAATTAAGTATACAGGGCTGCTACTTTTAGGTACGATTTATTCAGAAAATAATATTAGTACTGCATTGAAACTTAACAATATAAAAGATATCATTAAAATCTATTATAGTATAAAGTTTCATTGCAATATCTTTATTATTTTCTGAATAAACCTTTGTTAAAGTAGCGGCCCTGCATACTTAATTATTTTGTTGACTGTACATAGAATTACACAGTTCTTATTTTAGCACAAAATAACCATGATGCAGCTCAGCAGGCTTACTTCCTAACTTTTTACATTTACGGTGTCTTTTGATTTCATAGCCACTTCATAGATGAAATGTTTATTACATTTCATTTTTCTTAGGTTTCATTATTTTTGTTTTACACATGAAAAGCGCAATGCATATTGAAGTGTCTATGAAAATTATAGTCACCGCAAATATCTAAAGTTGGGTCTTTAGTGGTTTCGCACCGCAAGCGATTCGAACCGCGGTGCGAATCGCCCCCATGACATTATTTATTTAGTAAAGGTAACAATCAGCTTATACTTAAAATATATATTACATATAGGTGCAATAGGTACAATGGGAAAAAAGATTCAATAATATAAGGTTGTAGTTCAATTCATCAATATCAAAACGAACATTGTTTTTTTTTTCTGGAACAGCAACGAAACCTCAAAAATACAGTCTAATAATATAAGTAATTCTTTATGAAGTATAGTTGTTGTTCCAGAAAAAAAAGGTTATAAGTTGATCCACAATTTATGTTTTATTATTGAGATTTGAACTAGGATTATAACCTTAAGTAAGTTAAAGGAGTGTTAATGCTTTGAAATGTTTGTTGTACAATCTTAAAGACTATAACTAAGATAATGTTTACAATTAAAATATGAAATAGGTACCATAATAGGCTTATATCCGAACTAAGGTCCATCTTCACCGAAGTGGCAACTGGATGAAAATAACATTTTATGAAATAAGTTTCTGACCTATACCAACCCAACGGAAATTGTCAAGATTATATTTAATTTCAATTTTAAGAAAATTGTTTATAAACTACATGCAAGTCTCATCTTCAGCTGGCATACAAATAAGGGTCAGTCTCTTGCTTGAATTTTCAAATTTGAATGTCGTGCAACTATCATTTATGACCAAATTTTTGTACATTTTGTTACAGTATGAGGATGCCTCAAAATATTATCATAAATATGATAACATTTTTGAGGCATCCTCATACTGTAACAAAATGTACAAAAATTTAGTCGTAAATAATAGTTGCACGACTTTCAAATTTGAAAATTCAAGCAAGAGACTGACCCTTATTTGTTATTATATTAAATATAGTCTTGACCATTTCCTTTGGGGTTGCCATATTAGGTAAAGTTCAGAAACTTATTGATAAAATGATATTTTCATCTGGTTACCTATTCAGTGAAGGTTGATCTTAGCTCGGATCCTTTACTATAACAATATTACCGTACCATGGTCAAACATGCACATATACGAACTTAATGATATAAACATATGGTTAAAATTAAGGCGCTTACGGCACGTACATTAGTACTACGAATCACTTAATTATATTACTTTCTAAATGAAATTAAATTAAAATTTAAAACGTAATGTTGCTAGTAAATTACTCGTTATTATTTTTGGATTTAAGTTTTATCATTATGCATTTGATATATTAAGAGAATTACTGATCATAACCAAAAACGTCAGTTTTTGGCGGTAACCAGTAGTCTCCTTGATAAAAAGTGATTCCAAAAATACTACAGGTAATTTACTAGCGATATTCTGTTTTAGATTTTAATTTTGATTTAATCTAGAAAGTAAATTAATGAAATGGTGCTTGGCGCTAGTGTACGTGCACAACCCCTTAAAGCGAATTTTATTTATTTAAGAATAAAAATAATACGTATTTGTCCAAATATCAGTTTATTTTTAATTTATTGTTTAGTATATGTATTCTGTATAAATACTTTTATTTTAAGCCAATCTTTATTGTTTAGAAGTTCTGGATATTGACTTCGTAACTTTTCGCATTCGTCACGTTTTGGAGGTTTTCTTGATTTGATGTGTTTAGAAAAGAAATTTAAAACAACACGCTTTTGTTGCGGTGTCCATGGAATTAAGACACGCTTTTTCTTTATTACGTCTTGCTTTTTAGATGTATTCAAAGAAGATGGGTTTGATTGTGTACTCGCAGTACTTTGGATTGGATTAGTAGTTTTGCTTACGGGGTTGGGTTCCATTATTTCGAAATCAAGAACTTCCTCAATCTGAATATCTTCACCAATTAATTCTTCGTCTAAATCTATATTTATTTCGTCTAAAGTCTGCCCTTTATACTTATCCGCGTTTCCACATTCCATTAATAATAAAAGTTTCGAAATTTTTGCAGTTTGAAATACATCATCCGGTAATCTATAGTTTTGTTTGTGTACAGACATTGTATGCCCCATGAATGAGGCTAATTGTTCCATGTCGTTTTCCGACATATTAAAAAGTTGGGTTAAAGTTGCTAAATGTTTCCGAAGTCGAGTTGAAGTTAAGGCTTGAGGGTTCTTTGCACCACAACTTTTTGCGTATTTATCTAAAGTTTTATAACCAGTTATAATTGTTCCCCCTGATTTAGAAAATAAAAAGTCATTATCTGTGTTTACATATTTATGTCTTATAGAAATTAAGTACTCTATATCTTTTTGAATATCTTTGCTAAATAAAACTGGAACCCCCCTCCCTCTTTTTCCTCGAATAACAATTCGCTTTAAACTATTAACTAATATTTTTTCCGTGGTTGATAATACGTTATCAAATTCTTCATATTTATTAGAGTTGTCTTTTATATCATAATTTTGGTAATAACTTAATTTTAATCTCTGTAGTTCCCCGGGACGTCGGCGGTTTAGTAATAATAATCGGCAGAATATTGACTCTACTAATTCATTGAATGCATTGCAATTTAATGAGTTATTTGATTCTGATAGCATAACTACTGCGCTTGTAGCAGTTTTATTTAGGTGATCTTTTAAAGATCTTAAATCGGATGCTAATGGGACTATTGTTGTTTTATTATATCGGTTCATATTTAGGTCGTCAGCCGCCTGACTTGAGATGTCAAATTTCCAATTAGACTGGATTATACTTATGAGTGTTTTAAGGTCTGTTTGCAATTCTATTCTAATATTACCGGATTCCTGTTTGTAAGACTCTAGTAATGCTATATTACAACACTGTTTTAGCGATGTTGCAATATTCATAGCGTATGTAGGAGAATCATACCGGTCTTTTGAACTATTAAATCTAGCTGCATTTTTAGTTGCCAAAACTAGTGTTCCATAATTGTCCGGTTTCAAGGCATCCAATAAGCTATTAATAGCAGGATTAATTTTTTTTATTTCTATTAACAGTCTGCCAAGCTCTCGCATTTTTCTGGAGGTTACATTTATAAAATGCTTTTCTCTATGGGTCCTAAGATATTGTAATCCAAAAGCACAGATTAAAGGATCTTTTTTTGCAAACATAGATATTTTATCCGGCCTCATATGTGGAAAAACATCATCTTTTAATTTTTGATTTACTTTGATGTTGCGAAGTAAAAATTTTGTGCATCAACTTGGACATTTATTGAGAGATTAGAATTATCACATTGTTTTTTATGTTTCCAAAGTTGTTTTCGAGAGTAAAAACCTAGGCATTTAGTACATGGTAAATAATCGTGACTTATGCTGAATTTACTTTTTTTCATTGGCTTAAATGAAGAGTTTTGAGTATTAGTAATATAATTTCCCTTTTTACGCAAGAGAGTAAAAATTTCTTTGCGAGACTTACTATTTTTAGGCATTGATAAAGCTTTTTGAACTTCGGGTTCTATAGGATGGTTTCTAACAACGTGTCTAGCGAAATTTAAAACCAAGTTTTCACAATAGAAACAAAAAGTCCCTTTGTCGCATCCTCTTCTTTTCATCCTCTGCCTTTTTACTATCGAAGAGATCCTCAGTTTGTTTGTTTTCCGATGAGTTTTCAGAAGTTTCATCGTTAATGTTAATAGTACGCTAAAACAAAAATAAATAATTATTTATTACAATCCGCAATTAATTACTCTCACTCTGATATGCTAACAGATAATAGAAAAAAACATAGAATATACCAGTCGCTCGGATTAAAAAGTTATATAGCAAGCAAGTAAAGTCGGCAGTGTCATGTAATATAGCCTGTAACCTTTATTTTTCAAATCAGATCAGCCGTTTCTGAAGTAATAGCGTTCAACCACACAAACAAACCACATCTTTAGCAATTTAATCAGTGGATCTTTTTTATTGTTTATTTTTATGGTGCACTAGCTTTTGCCCGCGCCTTCGCTCGCGTTTATATCGACCCTTTATTTTCTCGAGATAAAACGTACACTACGTCCTTTTCTGTATCTCATTCAATATCTACAGCAATTTTCATGATAATCGGTTCATTAGTTAGGCCATGAAGGCGTAACAAACAAACTCCCTTTCGCATTATAATCGCGTTAATGTCGACCCCTCGTTTCTATTTCCCGGGATAAAGGTACCTTATATCCTTTTCCATACCCCAGACAACGTCACACAAAATTTCACGATGATCGGTTCAGTAGTTATAGCGTGAAGGCGTAACAAACAAACTCACTTTCGCATTTATAATATTAGTTTCATTTTCCGGTATGAAAGTATCTTATATCTACCTTTGTATATCATTGACGTGTGCCAAATTTCATGATGATCGGTGCAGTAGTTAAACCGTAAAGACGTCACAGACAAACAAAGAAACCAACAAACAAATTCACTTTCGCTTTTACAATATTAGTCAGGATGTAATTGTTTTTGTATATTTTAAATTACATAATCTAACATTTTAATGTACTTAAAAATGTATTCAAATACTCCGTTAAATGGAGACAGTAAAGCTTATAAAAGCATGTTAGAATTACACATGTATAGTACACAGCCCTAAGCATGAGTAAGTACTTTTAAAGCGAGACGAACTTTGTGGCGCAGCGGCTATTACGCCCGAACGCTATTCAGAGTTCCCGAGTTCGATCGCCATGCAGGCAAGTATCCTATGGTATAAATCTGAACAAATCTTGAACTAAGTTTAGGGCTAACTTAATCTGTGTGAAATGTCCGTATATATTTATACTAGCTTTTGCCCGCGTGAATTTCCCACGGGAACAGTGCTTTTTCCCGGGATAAAAAGTAGCCTATATGCTATGCCAGGTCATTATCTACCTCTGTACCAAATTTCATCAAAATCCGTCCAGTAGATTTTGCGTGATTGAGTAACAAACATCCTCACAAACTCACAAATTCACAAACTCACATCCAAACATTCGCATTTATAATATTAGTATGGATTTTAAAAACGGAATACCGTGAGATACATAATTACTAAATTAAAGATTTCCTACCGAGAATCAAACCTAGGCTCATTGTGTATCACAAACTACACTAAGAGCCTGTAGCCCGAGCTGTAATAAATTAGATCAAATAAGTATTGTTATGTGTACTTACTAGATTTTGGTTAAAGTTGATTGTATCCGTCTTGCTGATAATGGACGTTTCGCCATCAAAATCTGACTCACTATCGGAATCATCAGTCGTTTCTGGCACATAAAGATTATCGCTCGACCTGTCAAAGTCGGCATCATCGTCACTTTCCGGCACTACCGTTGTATCATTAATATCATACTTTTCGGTAGTTTCACGATTAATATCTGTGGTACTGGTACTATCTAAAGGTCGACATCTGGGAATAACTTTAGGTGCATTTACATCTGTGAATATTGCAGTTCCCTTATCTTCAAAATGTTCCTAAAATATGTCAAAATAATTAATGAAATTGAACAATAAAAATGTCATACATTAGCCCCACTACATCATACACATTTTTGTAGTTGTAACTTTCTGCCTAGAAATTTTGAAGTTGATTTAATTGTAAGTTATGATCAAAATAAAATGTTGATACAATAAAAGCAAAAAAAGTATTTTTTTGTATAAATGGACTGCTGCTAGGAAATCTTCTAAGAGCTTGCAGTGTAGATACATACCTTAGATTTCCTTTGTGTTTGAATCTTTTCTGTTTTTACAAAGTTTTCATGACTATCCGTTGTATCATTAATATCACACGACTTGATGGTAGTTCCATGATTAATATCTGTGGTACTGGTACTATCTAAAGGTCGACATCCGGGAATAACGTTAGATGCATTTACATCTGTGAATATTGCGGTTCCATTATCTTCAAAATGTTCCTAAAATATGTCAACATAAATTAATAAAATGAAAAAAATATATTTGTAATGTTTTGGATTTAAAAATATTTTATACTAGCTTTTGCCCGCGGCTTCGCCCGCGTGAATTTCCCACGGGAACAGTGCTTTTTCCCGGGATAAAAAGTAGCCTATGTGCTATTCCAGGTCATTATCTACCTCTGTACCAAATTTCATCGAAATCCGTCCAGTAGATTTTGCGTGATTGAGTAACAAACATCCTCACAAACTCACAAACTCACAAATTCACAAACTCACAAACTCACATCCAAACTTTCGCATTTATAATATTAGTATATTAGTATGGATTAGCCCCACTACACATCATACACGTTTTTATAGTTGTATCCTACTACCTAGTAGTTTTGAAGTTGATTTAATTAAACGTTGACACAATAATAACAAAAAAAAGTATTTTTTGGCAAAAAAAATGACTAACTGCTAAAAATCTTTCAAGAGCTTACAGTGTAGATACATACCTTAGATTTTCTTTGTGTTTGAATCTTTTTTGTTAGACACTGTAGGGTTTTGTTAAGGTTTTCTGCATAATTCCTTTTATTATTCGATGTTGCAACAATTTTTCTTCTCGTGTTATACGTTCGTACTTGATCTAAAAAATAATAATAATTAGTAACAAATATTACATTGCTTTATTTTATAAACATCTATTGATGATCCAAGACCTAACATTATTACTTAGTTTGTTTGATGGCAATATGCGCACTCGTCTTCTGGGTAGTGATCATAAAGTGCATAGGTACAATAACTGCACCAAAACCATGTCTGTTCCAGTAAAGTTAGAACATTATGGCCAAAGTTTAAATTAATAACCATATGCTGTGGTTGCAAAAGTGAGATATCAACAACAACACCACAATTAAAGCAAAACGTTTTTAAAATAAAATGTGTGGTATCCCAAGGCCAAATGACGTCATTATTTAACAGTTGTTCAAAATCCGATCGCGTTAAAAAATTATCCACGTCTAATACAATAACCATCCTCGGTTCTCTTGTACGTACTAATTGTAACTACTGTAAAGACAGTTGTCGACTGATAGTTCAGACGGATAAACTAGCAGTGATACAAAACCTGCGGTCGGTGGGTCATTTTCGGGGCGTATTGCTTACAAATAGTAACATGATCAAAGTGACCGACCGACCAACCGTGCCGACCATTGAATATGTAGTGCGTGGTAGCAACGAAATTTTGTAACACGTGCAAAATACTCTCATTTGTTTATCACTAAATAGTATAAAACAAAGTCGCTATCCGCCGTCTGTCCCTATATATGCTTAGATATTTAAAACTACGCAACAGATTTTGATGCGGTTTTTTTAATAGATAGACTGATTCTTAAGGAAGGTTTATATACCCGTGCGAAGCCGGGGCGGGTTGCTAGTCATTGCATTGGAAAAAAGCACAAAAAATTTTTTTATGATAAAATCAACCCTATGTACCTATCCCATTTTATTACATTAACAGATAGAGGGCGCGGACAAGACACTTTTTTCCAACGAAATATAAGCAGAATCGCAACCCCCGTCAGTATGAAAAAAAAATCAATAATTTCGATCGAAAATTTCAACCAAGATCCACCAACCATAGTCTACCCATTAGCAACAAAGTAAAAATCTCAAATAAATTTTCTCTCAAACCACCGAAATACAAACGTCAAAGCTTTTTTCATAATAAAGAGAGATGCATTTTTGGCTTACATTTCGGTGGAGGGTGGTCGAATGAAGTAGAAACAAGCTAATTATTAAAAATAAAAAACACGACTGACGAGTTTTTACTCAAAAAGTACATACAAACATATAAGTTATATACATTTTTGAAATCACCTTCTAAAGCCCTTCAATTTGATACCCCACTCGATAAGATTGATCAAATTTATTTTTTTTGGTCTGCTATTTATCGCATTTATAATCCGCTATTTTGTTTTCATGGTGACGTCATATAGCCTATGTCACTCGGAGGAATGCAAGGAATCTAAAAATACCTCTCACATCAAAATCGGTTAAGCCGTTCAGGACTTATGGTGGAATAAAGAAACTTACATACATACATACATACATACATACATGAACCCTGAAAACATAACACTCCTTTTTTGGTCAGTCGTGTAAAAGGGGTTGTTGTGGAGGATAAAAATTGCGATCTAAATTATTATTTCTTCATAGTGCCCTCTAATCTACACTACGTAGACAAGACACACAAACATTTTACAAGTCGTGTCTCCTTACAAAATTGAACTGAATTTTTTTTAAGTCCCAAAAATTTTTTCTTCATATACTTTTTTATATAAAGTTTTTTCTTTGCGTATCATAACCGCCCCTAACGGTACACCCCAACTAACCCACCGACCTTTTAAAACTCGAGGTGCGCTTCAATCATGATTTTAAGTTTGGCGTTAGTGGTTATTACAATGAAATGAGATCATGACATCATTTTTATTATCAAATAATCAGTTGGTACCATCCTGAAATGTCTTAAGCAACTGGAAACATCTAAATAAAGAATGCTTCCCGTGGAAATCGAACCCACGACTACCAAGCCTTCAGACCACAGAGACAGTTATGATACGGTCTGTAACCTAGACAATAAAACTACCACAGAGACGATAACAATTATAGAAAACAAATCCAATCTAATAATAATAAATAAAATAAATCTTACCTTTTTGTCTTCTTTTTCCCGAGTCACTCATTTTTATACGGTAATATTGTTATAGTATGTACCTATTTTTTAATTTATTTCTTCGCGACCTCATACGCCATCAATACTTTAGATAATCGTATTGTCCGTCAGTACATATTATGGAATATAATACTTTGTGCAAGATATTCCATAATACTGACGGACGGAAAAAGATATGTCAAATGGTGCGACCTGCCTAATAGAGAGTCGAATGTATAATATGTAAGTTAAATCAATATTAGATGTAAACCATACATTTGTAAGACAAAGCTCATTGTGTAGCCGCGCCAGGATGTAGATACGCAAAATTTGCAAACCTAGCAGTCTCAACGCGCTACATTGTTGTCAAATGTATATTCGCGCGACAACAGCGCAACTCAGTTCAAACGGAATCGTGGAGAACTAATGAAAATACAAATTCGTACAGACTGGTTAAAAAATGACGTCCAAAAATATTTTTCGAAATTATTTTTTTGTGGTACCTTAGACCAAGAAGAATGGTTTGGCAATGTAAATCGATTTCGCGTCCGTATATGGGACGCCAAAAGCAGGAGGACGCCACTTTAAATGCAGTTAACTCTGTATCGGACGTTAAAACGGTTAGAGGATATATATATATATATATATATATATATATATATATATATATATATATATATATATATATATATATATATATATATATATATATATCCTGCTACTTATTGTGCGTCCACTATGGCGAATTTTGCATATAATGTGGCGTCCACCTGCTTTCAACGTCCGGTATACGGACGTCAGATCGGAGGAAGTATCCAATGGTCGCGACATGGCATGCTGATATCAGAAAAGTTAAAAATGAGAAAAAAAAATTGGACGTCAATTCAGTTTCAATCTAGCTTTTCTGAATATTGCTTTAGTTCCTCTAATTATCGTCACAAAAACTAGTGGCGCTACCGTCATCATTCTATACTTTCATTATAACCGTATGTGACGTCCAACAAAAATGCGACGTTGCGACTTCGAATTATTACACTTAAAGCTCCTGGATAAAGCACCTGAGCCAAGGTGTGTTTAGAAATTCAACTATATAACTCCACCAATAATTTTCAGAAAAAGAAGTAAACTCAAAGCACCTAGATACCTACCCATACGGAGTAGACAGAGCCAAGAGTCGACAAACGAACTACCTATATCTATCGAAAATGATCTATAACCGAAGATTATCTACTACTTATTATAGTTTACACTAACATTAAAGATAAATTCACGAAGAATGAAGTTGCGGATGATAGGTATATAGCACAGAATCTTTCGGATATGTAGACGTAGAAAAAAATAACAGTCTCACTCAAGTAAAGTTTATTCCTCTAATAGGTATGACAAAATAGTTTTTTTTTACTTTACGGAGAAATGCATGGAAGCCAGGCGCCTCCGAAACATGATTTCCATGCATCTTTAAAAAAATCCATTAAATAATTTCATTACCTTAACCTATATTTACATGTTTATACAGGTGTTAACAGAACATTATAATTGAAACAAACAAAACCATATCGCGTTTTAAATTAGGTCCGAGGGTAGACATTAGAATCTTAGATTTTTTTATTTATTATTGGTGAATGAAAGCTTGTAAGATCAATCAAACAACACAGAAAAAAACATTCAACACAAAAAAGAAAACACAAAAAAGGAAAAAAAATTACATTAACCTGATGCCTGTGCGGCTTATTGGAGGGACTCCAACAAACCACACAAGCACAAGGAGGCCTCAGAACTTGGTTTACACAAAACACTTTGAATTGCCCCCACATCCAGCCTATTAATTTTAAACCCATCCAGAAATGCCTGTCTTGCAATTTGGTTCCGCTCACATTCCATCAATAGATGATAAATATCCTCTATGTGTCCACATGTTTCACAATTGGGCGAGGCAGCTTTTTTCATTAATTATGCAAATTTTCTTGATGGAATATGACCGGACCTTACTCTTAATATCAGTTGTATCATTCTTCTAGGTAACCTACTATTTATGAACCACGGGATACGAGGAGGCTCACTTTGGATCGTTTTATACCATATGCCTTTCATCTTCGACCGCTCATTAAAGTATTCTTTCCACCTCATCTAGCATACCAATTTAAATCCACCTAAGGCTTCCGAGTAGCATGGGGCAATATGGTATTCTGTTCCATTCAAATGAGCAGCATTTGCTAATTTATCAGCCTCCTCGTTACCCCGTATTCCTATATGCGAAGGGACCCATTGCAACTTTACTTTAACATTGCGTGACTCAAATTGTAGTATCTGTGCGAGTACACAGAAGGCAGTCGAAACACCTCTGTATCCAGAGGCACATCGAGCCAAGTTTTGTATCGCACTTTTACTGTCAGAGCAAATAAAAATTTTGTCCCAGTCATAGCTTTCAGCATATGTGAGTTAGAAATTGCTATTAGTTCCAGCGTCATAATACAAACATTATTTTTAACATTTGAACTTCCACTGTTCCCTAAAGATGGATCATAATATGCTGCTCCTTGTTTCTCTTTATTCATTAATCCATCTGTAAAGATCACATGCCATTCATTATATTTTGTCTGAAGTTCATCAATGACTCCACACTTTAAATCATCACCTGAATAACAGTGTTTGGAACGTTTAAGACAGTCTAATTCACTTATACTTATATTCTTCATATCTAATCGAGAGAACCATGTATTTGCTGTAAACACATCAAGAACGGTGGAAGAATGAACATTAATGTCTTTTGTTCTATTATATACCTCCATTGTTAATGGTTTCTTTTTATTTAACCAGTATCTAGTAAGAGACCGAATATATAATTGTTTTAATAATTCGATTGTAATATTATTGGTCCACGAGTGAGCTTTTAAAATATACTTATAGCAAATAGTATACACAGTTCAGCCTCCATTACATACATGTATTGGAGAAGATCTGATAAAATTGCCTACAATTCGCAATGCCTGATTTTGTACTTTATCCAACTTTGATATGTGAGATTTAGCACTATTTTACCCATTAATCTTAATAGTAGGTAAAAATTTTCTCTTTCCTCGGCTAAACAAACAAAGTTTTGTTTATTTACTGGATAATTGTAAACCTAGTTCTTCAAATAATTTGATGATACAATTTAAAGCAACCTGTACATAGGATTCACTCATATTAATATTTTTATCTTTTACATATACTACAAAATCGTCGGCATATTGCGAAATACATACCTACGTCTTGTGCTAGCTGATTCTGGCGTAAGAGATGCTAAAAAATGTCTTGTTTATCTATCGGAACAAAATGCTTTCCTCTTTTAACACCTTTCATCCATCTCATACGCCACATTTCAGATGCTGTAGTGTTTTCATCTATTGAATTGTAAAAGTTATGAAGGTGGGTTATTTTTGGCATCTCTTAAAAGTTTGTGGGCTTCCTAAGTTTTTGATTCCAGTACCGTGAGGTTGTCAGGGGTAGGACCACCGGTATACAAGCATCAATTTTAAGTTGAGCAAGTAAGTAGTCATACATTTCCTGTATATTTGACTCATCTAATAAGTGTAAGTTATGAAGGTTATCCTGACTAAACGCCTCCGTTAGACTACTAATAAAGACTGCCCAGTCGATTTTCTTGTAATTACGTCTTTGTAAATTGTTCCGATTTTTAGGGATACTCATACTTATTCTAATCATCAGATGGTCGTTACCTAAATTTTCGTTCATAACTTGCCATTCAAAACTAATTGCAATATCGTTTGAAACAAAATATATGTTGGGCGCTGTCTGTTGAAGGACCCCATTAACCCATTAACTCTAGTGTGTAAGCCATCATTCAAATAACTATAACCGTTTTCTAAAGAAGAGTCTGAAACTTGTCCTCCCCTGGAATCTGATCGGGATGACCAGTTACCATAATGACCATTAAAGTCACCACATATCAATGTATTTCTTGGGAAGAGTTCGAATAGCTCATCCCAGTCTGACAACTGAGGATGGACAATATACTGGAAACAATGTTTTGTACATATTGACAGTTATGTAAGACGACTTGAATAATTTCGATATCTGAATTCTGTAATTGCAGCGTTTTAAGTTCACTTCTGACAGACCTATGTACAATTATTGCTACCCCGCCGTAAGAGTCATTTCTGTCTTTTCTATATATGTTGTAATCTCTTATGCGTATACTATGTACTAAATCCAACCAAGTCTTGCTCAATATAGCTACATGATTTTTTTCTTTCATGAGAATTTCTTCAAAACTTACCAATTTGGGCATCACACTTTGTGCATTCCATTGTAAAATATTTATGCGAACATTATTTGTATTTGTACTAACCATTATTGATATTAAAAAGGTCTAGGATTGTCTCAAACATTTTCCGTCACAAACACTGCACTTATTTTTTCTTCTGTCGACTTTTTCAACATCCAGATATTGTATACTTTTGCCAGCAACTTCTTCAACTCGAAAATTTTCTCCTTTGTTTCCTCACAATCTGTTGAACTATTTTGTTCTTCTTCTATTTGGTCACATTTTCATGTCATTTTCTCCTAAACTCGCATTCGGCGTTTTATTAAGTTTCTCTTTTCTCAATTTCTTTTTGTTTCTTTTTCCGATTAGTTTCCTTATTTTCTACTTTCCTTTCTGGACTGCCTTCTCTATGAATATCAACACGTGTAACTACTTGGCTATACGTCGGCCGCTCAGTGCCGTAACTTACTTGAGTTGGCCTCTCAATCCTCTCATATGGTTGGGTAGATTTTGGAGAGACCTCTCTCTGACTGCTACTTATTACTGATTGAAGAGCAATTTTATATGGAATATTTTCTTTGCTCATAACATGGCGTGTTTCCTTTTCTGTCCGATACATTGGGCAAGATCTATCTAAAACGAGATGAAGGCCTTTGCAATTGAGGCATGTGAAAGTTTTCAAATTGCAGTTATTATGTTCCGTACTTCCGCACTGAGGACATAATATTTTCTTTAACGGGCATACTTTGATCATATGACCAAATTTCCAACACCCCGATAATTGCATTACAGGGAAAGTATAATTTTCCACAGTAAATTTGCACTGATATGCGGTCACGTACATGGGTAATGATTTTCCTTCGAAACAAATTCTGACACTTTCGCTTTCTACCCACTTCCCATTATAGCCTAGACGTTTAATCTTTTTATTGCTAAAATTTTAATTTCGCTTTTTAAAACTTCCAAAATGTCTTCTTCTATAAACTCCAAATCTACACCTCTTATCAATCCATATATCATATTTGTTTTCAAAGTTTTCCGACAGTTGTAGTCGAGTTTCTTAAAGTTTTCATTTTCTACCAATTTCATAGCATCAGCATCATTTTCACAGCAGATCTTGAAAGGAGATTTATATTTAATTTTGATTGGAATAGAAACTTGGGTCCAAATATTGTTAATAATCTTGAGATTCAATTATAAATACATCTGAATTAGATGGATTGACTCCTCTATACTTGAGCTTAAGGTCGTTCTTCACAAATAAAATTATTTTTATGATGTCCTTCATAGTACGGAGTTGCCGATCGTCAAGTTCTTTGTATGGACCCAAGAAAGCACAATTAGTCTCCCTACGCCTAAGACTAGTTATTTAAAAAGTACAAAACTCATGTTAACACTGAACTGATAGAAAGTTATTTAGGCAATGAAGAAAGCTCATGTCTTGTTGTATGAAATTAAGTTGAAACTCGACGAAACTTGAAATATGTTATCTAACAAATTGGAAGACGATGGTAACGTGTTCTTACACGAAAATTAAAATGTTGTGTATTGATTATACCTAAATATATAAAACAATAAGTATTCTTTTTTATTTAGTTCAAAAGCTGAAATTTTAAAAGCAAAATATCACCCTTTAAATGGCAATTTTTCAAACTTTGACGATCTGGTAGAGCCCACAGGATATATTTATGTATTTTTATTTATATTTTTTTTTTTATCTACGATCGATTTCGCAACTTTTCAGACGTCTTGAGTTAAGCAAAGCTAAAAAACAGTTTTTCGGGGGACACCCTAGTGTGTATGTGTAACATCATCAAGCAAGTAGGTTGGTGTTACGCATTTTTTAGAGGTTTTTATTATTATTTTTTGACATCCGTTTCAAATAAAAGTTTTGATTTTGATTTTTGTAACTAACTTTACACCATTACCTACATTACATTATTGCCATTATAATTCATTGCCATATTAGTTTTTTGGCATACAGTTGATATAAATAATTATTTATTTTGCCCTATAATATATGTATCTTTCTTCTTCTTCTTCAGCCCTGTATCACCCATTGTTGGGTATAGGCCTCCTCATGGTCCCTCCATTTTGCCCGGTCTCTGCGGTCCGGTGGTTGCGGATCGCATCCAGGCTTTGCCCAAATTTTTGTAGATGTCATCGGCCCAGCGCATTAGTGGTAATATATAATATATATTATGTATATACGCATAATATTTTTTTCCTAATATACGTCGACATACCTATTTTGCCATTATAATTCATTGACATATTAGTTTTTTGGCATACAGTTGCCATAAATATTTATTTATTTTGCCCTAAGTAGCTTGACATTATTCATAGTGGGCGGGCATTAAGAAAAATGCGTTTATATAACACTTGGTCCATAACATTATACATATACGGAAGTTATGAAGGATGCCGAAAAAGTTTTACAATATTATTCATTTGGCAGGATGTCAAATGACAAATAGGGTAAAACTGTTACGATAATGCAACGTACGGACGTTGCATTATCGTAACAGTTTTACATACGAGTACATACTCGTATAACCTATTCTACTAATATTACAAACGCGAAAGATCCCAAATGTTCAATCCACGACTTGATTTGTGTTAAATTTAGTTTTTGTTTATTCTTCATGCGTTCTCTAGTTATTTAGACATATATACGGACGTCACAATGCCGTAAAAGTTTCACAATATATGTCATTTGGCGTCCAAGATGTCAAATGACAAATGTTGTGAAACTTTTACAATAATGCAACGTCCGTATACTCGTATATATCTAAATATCTGTAAAACGTGCAATGATAATCCACGATTTTATTAGTGTTGTTATAATTTGTGTGTTTTACAGTTATTTAGACATATATAAACATATATGGATGTTACTTTATTATAAAAGTTTCACAATATCTACCATTTGACGTCCTGAGTTCCAAATGACATATGTTGTGAAACTTTTGCATACTAATACTCGTATATATCTAAATATCTGTAAAACGACAAATGATTACATAAGTACCTATTTGTTACGTGTATTAATTTATGAAAAACTATGCGTGTTCAATATGACAATTGAATACCTAATAAATAACTGCTCTCTAACCGTGTCTAACCCTATTAGTGTGAGGTCCTCTGCTATTGGGAGTTCAGCCACTTTTCGTCAAATAAAAAAAATATTTTTAATCTATATAATAATAATAATAACCCCTGTAGGGACCACCTTGACGTGGTGGGGGGCTTACGGGAAGGATATTTTAGTGGTCAATATCATCTAGACTAAAAATGGAGATAACCTCTATTAATTACAATTATGTCCCTTACACCTTGACATTTCCTTCCCAAACTAACGGTCCCAAACCCAACCTGTAATAGTGTTAATGAAAAGTACGAATAAGAGATATAATCTACGGCCGCTTCCCGGGGGTCGCCGGGGCGCACTTGGAGCCGATGCTGAGTGCCACAGTATGCGAACCATCGGCGACGGGGGCTGAGCAGGCGGGCTCCCCTCGAACAAAGGACTACAGCCGATTTCATCCCTCATTCACCATCATCATCCAATAGTCTCTTTCCATCTCCTAGTTCATCACCATTTTCATTCCAAACAAGGATTTCACGATCATCTTCCATTTCTTCTACGTCAGTAAATGTTGTGCAGGAGGCATTCGCTACAAATCCTACACCCATTGCTGGCAATACTCGCGCACGAAAAACGTGGACTGAAGAAATGAATATATTTATCTGGCGCACCTATCTAATGTTAACAAATATGGAACGCAATACTCGCGGATACCTTACCTCCCTGCATCAAAAGTTTATAGACAAGTTCCCAGAAATGCAAGTATCAAAACAGAGAGTAGGAGACCAACGTAGAGCTATAATAAATAATCACTACCTATCACAATCTACACTGAGTGAAATCAAGAGTGAAGTTTCTATTGCCTTAAACCAACAACCAATAGAATTAAATCAAATAGAAATGTCTGGCAACCGCATGCGGTGGTCTGATGAAATAAATGAAGCGATTCTCAGAATTTATTATGAGATAACAGAAATGGAAAGTAATATGACAGCATACCGAAATAAATTGCACACCAAATTTTTAGAAAAGTACCCAGACCTAACACATATCTCTGAGCAAAGGTTATCAGATCAAAGAAGAGCAATAGTAAATAACAAAATGGTCCCCCAGGATAGAATAGAGCAAATTAAGAAGGAAGTAGAAGAGAACATAAAGACAAATAGAAATACTCATCACTCTAATAATAATAATCTACATGACTCATTAATTAATAGAGAATCACAGGAACAAAATTTAATAGATAATAATGTCCCAGAAACTGAAGACATAGATCCTACTACATTTTTAAACTCAAACCCTTTCATCAACCCAAATGCCACTAGTACTCTAAGTACATATTGCTTACCAAGAAATTATAAAAGAACGCTTTGCAGAAGCTAGAGATAAATTTACAGATATAAACCCAACTGCACGACCATTCATCCCTAAGCAGAAAACATCAAGAAAACTGGCAATGGTAGTAGATTACATTAACAAACACATACTTCCTGATTACCTTAATACTGATCTAAATTTTACAGCACTACAAACATTAATATATACAGCAGCATATACTGCCGCTACATGTAACGGATCAAAAATAAATGATGAAGGTATTAGATCTACAGCACAAAACAGAAAACCATATTGGCAAATAAGACTAGAAAGAAAAATAAGC
Organism: Ephestia elutella; assembly: GCA_018467065.1. NCBI lineage: Eukaryota > Metazoa > Arthropoda > Insecta > Lepidoptera > Pyralidae > Ephestia > Ephestia elutella. Next base: position 1,921,846 of record CM031581.1, on the reverse strand, counting down.
AAATTAAGAAGCGACATAGGTAGATTAATTCAATACATGCAAGGCAATCGACGTAGACAGATAGTAAGAACAGTTGACATTATAAAAACAAAATACTCTGTCCACGCACAATATGAAAACCCTAATACACAACTTAACCATTTTCTGGACACATTAAAACAAAAACTAAATATAGCTTCAAGTAGACTTCGACGATATACTACCTGTACTGAACGCAAGAATCAAAACAAACAATTTAGCAATAATGAAAAATCATTTTATCGGAAATTATCCTCAACACAGGTACCTGACCAACACATAGATACACCCACACCGGATTTGTTGCGAAAGTTTTGGGCTGATATATGGGAAAACCCCATACAACACAATAGTAATGCTGAATGGATTAACAATTTGAATGAGGATACGGTGCCTAGTATGGAATTTGAATTTATTTCAGTAGAAACATTCCTAAAAAAGTTATACAGCATACACACAATTGGAAATCACCTGGAACAGACAATATTCATAATTACTGGTATAAGAAGTTTACTTGCACACATCCATACATCCACAATCACCTTAACGAATTTATAAGATCCCCTCATTCAATGCCCGATTACATTACGCAGGGCGTGACATATATGCTTTCAAAAGATAAAAACGACACAACGAACCCCGCGAAATATAGACCCATAACCTGTCTCCAAACGATATATAAAATCCTCACGGGATGCATAAGTGAAACCATCTATGAACATATATCAGTAAATAATATATTAGCAGAGCAACAAAAGGGATGCAGAAAGAATAGTCAGGGGTGCAAAGAGCAACTTACCATCGATGCAATAATTATGAACAAGGTGGCAAAAGTAAATCTGATGTACATAGTATGTTTATAGACTACCAAAAGGCTTTTGATTCAGTCCCACATAGTTGGTTAAAGTTTGTACTACAGCTCTACAAAATCCATCCAACATTAGTAACTTTTCTTGAAACAGCTATGCAACATTGGGAAACTGTTTTAATGATAAAGCAGAATAATAAATCAATTACTACTGAACCGATTAAAATTCAACGTGGAATATTCCAAGGAGACGCACTCAGCCCCTTATGGTTCTGTTTAGCACTCAATCCATTGTCAACTCTATTAAATAACAGTGAAATAGGCTTTAAAATTACTAATGAAAGCTCATTTTATATTTTATCCCACCTACTTTATATGGATGATATCAAACTCATTGCTAATAGTAAAACCCATTTATTCCGACTAGCTGATATCACCCAAGAGTTTTCAAATGATATTCAGATGAAATTTGGAGTAGATAAATGTAAAGTTCTCACAATTATTAAAGGTAAAATTGAAACAAATAGTTACATACTTCAAACTGGTGAACCGATTGAACCTATGGAAGAGGAAAGCACGTATAAATACCTAGGCTTCAAGCAATCCAGACAAATAAACCAAAAAGAAACTAAAGCTGAACTGACAAATAAATTTAAACAACGTCTTAATGGTATTTTGAAAACTCATCTTAATTCTAAAAACACTATAAAAGCTATTAATACTTATGCAATCCCCATACTTACCTACTCTTTTGGAATCATCCACTGGTCACAAACGGATCTGAAAAAACTACAACGTATCATTAATACTCACCTCACTAAATATAGGAAGCACCATCCGAAATCATGCGTTCAACGTCTCACATTGCCACGATCAGAAGGAGGGAGAGGACTCATCGATATACAGAACTTGCATAACAAGCAGATACATACGCTCCGTCAATACTTTCATAACAAATCTGAATATTCTACCCTACACAAACATATCACAGAAATAGATCATAAACTCACACCACTCAATCTACAGAATAACCAAACTCAAATCAACGAACAAATACATGACCCCAACCAAAAAATAGCAACATGGTCAGGTAAAGCCCTTCACGGGAGACACCGATCTTTTCTAAGCCAATCTCACGTCGACAAGGAAAAATCGAACGAATGGCTAAAGAAAGGTGAACTGTTTCCCGAAACAGAAGGCTTTATGATTGCTATACAGGATGAAACGATAGCTACTAGAAATTACATAAAATATATTATTAAAGACCTTAATCAACCCACTGATTTCTGTAGACACTGCAATAGCTCATCCGAAACGATTCAACATATAACCGGAGCATGTTCGGCGCTTGCTCAAACCGATTATAAACATCGGCACGACCAAGTTGCCTCAATCGTTCACCAAAACTTAGCTGTACAATATAACTTCATTAAAGAGATGACCCCATATTATAAATATAAACCAGAGTCAGTATTAGAAAATCAGCATCATAAAATTTACTGGGACAGGACTCTACTTACCGACAAAACAGTTCATTATAATAGGCCGGATATAACAGTACATGATAAAATAACAGGAATAGTATACCTTATTGACATAGCCATACCTAATTCTCACAATATCCAAAAAACGATTTCAGAAAAGCTTAGCAAATATCAGGACCTTGCTATAGAAATTAAATCTCAATGGAGAGCAGAAACAGTACATATAGTCCCAATTGTCCTATCATCAACAGGAATAATACCTAAATCCCTTTCACAAAGCCTAAACACCCTTAACATGCCATCTTATGTTCTTTACCTCCTACAAAAAGCTACAGTTCTAAATACCTGCCGCATCACCCGCAAATTTTTAGCTTCTTCTAGCGCATCGTCTACTTTTTCTATTTAATTTCTTGCTTCTATCGCTTGGCTACATAACCCGCGTTAGTTGTATAAATATACCCTCACTTAAGAAGAGTAAACATAAAGAAAATAATAATAATAAAGCCATTTATTCCAATTCGTATGTACATTAACAGTTTTTCAAACTTAATAACTATTCTTATAATTTCATGCTGTCAAATAATTATAAAGTTATATGATTAAATAAGAAAAAATAAAATAAAATTTATAAATGTTAGTGTTATGCAATCAAATTAAAATTAAATTGCTCAATTTGTATGATCTAATATTAAAATCTTTTAAGTGTCAAAATATAAAGTGTCAGTTTTGTATACAAATATTAAATGTCAAAGTAAATTTTAAATCGTTAATAATTATTAAATAATGATAATTATTAAAAATTAATGATTATTAAAAATTAATTATTTGGTGAATTTGGTACCCAATATCGGGTGAAGGCCTCCTTCCATCTGCTTCCATTGGTATCTATCTCCTGCGAAGTCTCGTCCAGGGTAGTGGCCGGCGACGTTAGCCATGATGTCATCGCGCCAGCGGAAGGCGTGCGGCCTGCCGCGCTGCCGGCCGCGGTCGCGCGGCCACCAGTGCAGCACTCGTTCTACTCCAGCGTCCGTCGTCGGCGCGGAGCTGCGTGCCCCGGTCCCATCTCCATTTCAGTGCCTACTGGAGGCGAGCTCAGCCGCGTCTATCAATTGGGTTCTTTTCTCCGTAGAGCTGTATTTCTTTGGCGGTCCCTTAGTCTCAGCCCCCAGCTATTACTTCTCTCTGTCGCTCTTTGAAATATCTGCACCTTTCTTATAATTTCTCTTGTGAGTGTCCATGTTTGGCAACCATATGAGTAGTGTTGGAAGAATTGTGGAGTCCCATTGCCTTTCCTTCTTCACATGACATGGGTAATTTAGATTTAAAGATATGTTTCATAGCCCAATATTTGTTCCATGCAGATCCTAATTCTCGCTTTCAACTTCTTTTTTTGGTATTATCTTCAAACGATATTCTTTGGCCTAGATATACATATTCTTTTACATACTTTATTGATTTTGATTGTATCAGGCAGCTGTAGGTATTTGCTGGGTATTTGTCATTATACAGGTTTAGTAGCATTCATTTCCAGTCCACATTTTTTGCTTTGCTCGTCAAGGTTTTTTAACATTAAATATAAGTCATCGTAGTTCTCGCTTATCAAAATAATATCGTCAGCAAACTTTAAGTGGTTCAGGTATTCGCCATTTATCTTCACTCCAAGATGTTCCCAGTTGAGTTTTGAGAAGATGTTTTCCAGAAGGGCCGTGAACAAGCCCGGCGAGGCCGGGTCTCCCTGTCGTACTCCTTTCTCAATTGGGAACGGTTCTCCTAGTTGTTCCAGTCTCACTACTGCTTTGCTTTTTGCGTAGATCGCCTTCAAAATATTGACATACCCTGTCTCTATACCCAACTCTTTAAGGGCTTTCCATAATGCCTCATGGGAGATAGAGTCAAAAGCCTTGGAATAATCGATGAACGCTATGTAGATCGGTATTTTATATTCATTGCATCTTTCAATAATTTGGACAAGTGTAAATATATGATCAGTCGTACTATAGTTAGGTCTAAACCCGGCTTGCTCTCTGGAGAGGTGGGAGTTTAGTCTGGCTCTCATTCGTTTAAACACTAAGCTAGTGAAAAGTTTGTAAATACTTTGCAGTAAACTAATGGGCCTGTAGTTGCCTATGTGTAGCGGGTTCCCTTTTTTATACAGTAGAGTGATAATGGCTTGTTCCCACTCCTCCGGGATTATACAAGACTCAATTATTTTATTAAAGAGCGATGTAAGTACAGGAGCTAGGGGTTCCATGATCGCTTTCAAAATGTCATTTGTAATCCCATCTTGTCCAGGGCTCTTTGATAATTTCATTGATTTAATGCCATCTATGATTTCACTCTCTAGGAAGGGCGGGATAACGTCATTGTTCTTATGTAGTCTTTTTTCGCGTAGAGCTTCGGTATCAATTTTTTTGTATAGGTCTTGATAATATGATGACGCTATTTTGAGTAGATCTTTTTCTGTTGCTGGTCACTTGGTTTGTATCAACGTTTTTATTAAGTTTAGAGATCCATTCTTTGCCTTTAATTAATCGCTTTTCCGAGCGTTTTACAGAAGTCTTGTTTTTAAGCTCTTCTTCTATAATTTTGTATTTCCTTTTCATTTTATTTTTGTGTATTTGTTTTCTTATTTTTCTATATAATTTTGTCAGTTTAAGGCGTTCTGTTTTTGTTCTGTGTTTCTTGTTTTTTAAGATTTCTCTCTCTTTAATTAGTTTGTCAATTTCTGAAGTAAATATGTCATCATTTTCTGTAGTCTCCTTATTCTGTGGGATATTTCTAGTGCATTCTTTGATATCTTTTACCAGGTTTGTATATGTCTGTTGTATATTACTTTTGTCATAATCTTTATTATTTCGTATATCTATAAATTTGTGTTTAATTATATCTTGTTGTATTGCGTCCGGTTTTTGTATCTGTTGTCCAAAGTTTTTTCTGTTCTTTTTCATGTTGATATTAAGATTATAAGCCAGTCTTAGCAGTAGGTTTTCCTATTTGTGAGTTAAAGTCACCTAAGACAAGTGTGTTTTCAGGGGTGTTTTTTAGGCATTTACTTAGGTCGTCATAAAATACTCGTACATCTTTTTCTAGAGCTTTTTCTGTAGGTGCGTAAACTTGAATACATGTTAATTTTGTGTTTTCAATATTAAGGTCTAATCTTACTACCCGATCAGAAATAGCTATAAAATTTATTATGTATCGTTTTATACTCTTTTTAACCATGAATCCAACACCATTTGAACCAGCCTTCTCGCCATTATACATGAAAATATATTCTTGATATTCGATAATTTTAGTATCTTTTTTATTAATTTCAGAAATGCCTATTATGTCCCATTTTATATTTTGAAGGGCGTACTCTAGTTCATTTTGTCTGCCGTCCGCTACTAGAGATCGTACATTCAATGTGCCAATTTGTAGTTGATTTTGGTTTTTGATGGAGGGTATTGGTCTGAGACTCCCGCGGTGACCATCCGTACTGGGAGCCGATGAGGGGCCTGTCTGTCGTTGCTATGAGTCGCAGTCCGTGTTTATTAGACCTTTGTTTGATGTGCCTTCGGTGTTGTAACTCAGCCTTGGTTGTTGTATTATAAAATTTCTCATGTTCGCAGTTTTATTTTTCTTAGTAGGTTGTTTCTCATACTGGTATCCTGTACTTAATGGTTCTGGTGACTCTGGCATATTTCTCTTATTTGTATGTGAACGCGGCTTTTTATTTTCTTTATTTTCTAGGATGACAAGCTTATCATATTTTATAAACGCTGTTTTTCCAGCATTTCTCTCTATTTTTAATTGGGATTGTAACTCTTTTCGTTTATTTAAAACATCTATGGGAAAATCTTCTTGTATATAATAAGGTGTATTTTTTAGGCAGTGTTTTTTCTTTTGTATATTTATTTTTAATCCCATTGTTATGAATGTTATAATGACCGGTCTTATTTTTTCACCTTTCTTTCCAACTCTCTTTACAGCTTCTATGTCTCTGTCTTGATACTGGAGGTTAAAGTTGGTATTTATTATGCTAAGTACTATTCTTTCCAGGTCATTTAATCTATATACGTATAATAAAACAGTAAAAATATTTTGTCTGTACATTTAGTATTTTTGATTGAAATGGATAGAGGGACACTTAAAAAGAATAATAGAAAGCAAAAAAAATTTTTTGGAATTTCTTGTCTGTTTGTCTGTCTGTCTGTATGTATGTACGCGTTTCACGCAAAAAACTACTGGACGGATTTGAATGAAACTTTTTTGTTGTATAGCTATTAAGCCTGGGCAACATATCCATACTATAATATTATAAATGCGAATGTTTGGATGTGAGTTTGTGAGTTTGTGAGGATGTTTGTTACTCAATCACGCAAAATCTACTGGACGGATTTCGATGAAATTTGGTACAGAGGTAGATAATGACCTGGAATAGCACATAGGCTACTTTTTATCCCGGGAAAAAGCACTGTTCCCGTGGGAAATTCACGCGGGCGAAGCCGCGGGCAAAAGCTAGTAGGCTATAATTAATTTTGAAAACTGGAACACCTGATGAAGAACCTTAACAGAACAGCTAAACTATAAGAAATATGGAAATGGTACCTTCGCAAAAATTTATCAATCTGACGAGCATTTTCTGTTGACGTATAAAAATCGACGATTAGGATCATCTGATGAAGAATCCCAAGAGATCAGCTACTCTATAAAAAAATTGAAATGGGGCCTTAGCAAAAGTAGTTCAACCTGATGAACATTTTCTACTAACGTATAAATAGACAGGACACGGGATAGGACAAAGAGGGACTCAGAGTGGGAGTGGTGGTACACGGGAAATTGTAGATAACGAGCAGACGAAGATCGTTTATTGAACGAAATAACACTTTTGATTCATTTTAACACCGCGTCTGTACTACGAGTACCTAATTTAATCCCGCTGCGCACGGGATAACTAAATGGCTGAAATTCACGCCTCACGCGGGCGAAGCCGCGGGCAACAGCTAGTGATTGAATATTGTTTTATTTTGAAATCCCAAAATAACGTAGTAAGTATATGTTAGACTAATATATTTATATAGAAGTGTTAATGCCTTGATGCGGGCAGCGCAGGACCGGTCGTTGTGGAAATCCTTGGGGGAGGCCTTTGTCCAGCAGTGGACGTCTTTCGGCTGAGAGAGAGAGATAATGCCTTAAAAGTTGCATAACATACGTCATTTGGCGTCCAGGATGTCAGATGACAAATATTATGTAACTTTTACGATAACGCAACGTCCATATACTCGTATATATTATTCTACTAATATTATTAACGCGAAAGTTTGTAGGTATTAATTGTTCAATCCACGACTTGATTTGTTTAAAATTTTATTTTTGTTTCTTCTTCTGCGTTCTACAGTTATTTAGACATATATACATATACAGACGTCACAATGCTGTAAAAGTTTCACAACTTAAGTCATTTGGCGTCCAGGATGTCAAATGACAAATGTTGTGAAACTTTTATGATAAAGTAACGTCCGTATATGTACGTATATGTCTAAATAACTGTATATATCTAATTAATTTAAGAAACTGTTTCTTTTTATAATATACTAGCTGCTCGTGCCCGCTTCACTGGGCGTATTTGAAAAAAATATAGCCTATGTTACACCGGGATGATGTAACTTAGTAAAGGTGAAAGAATTTTTAAAATGGGTTTTACTATAATGCAACGTCCGTCCGTATACTCGTATAATATCTAAATATCTGTAAAGGGAACCCATCACTTTATCGCAATTTACCTCCAACGATTTTCATGTCCCATAAAACCATTCGCAGATATTTTAATACAATATGTAATAAATCCTTAAATCTGTTTACATCGAAATTTTATTTACACGATTATTCATTACATACAAACACAGTCTATTGTTATTTCTTTTCATATTTTATGTATTTTATCGAAATAATGAAACATCAAAGTTTTGTTACACATAATTTTATTTCCATGTAAGTTTCAGTTTGCAATATATTTAAAACATCAAATATTACATTATTTTAACTTCGGTAATTAAACAGATTTATTAAGTAAATTAATAAAACTCGTCTCACGAATTCCCGAATATCGGACATGTTTGAATAGTCATGCAAGTTTTTCTGTTAAAACACACAATACTAGTGAATTTCTTATTTTTAATGGCGCCTTAAGTTCATAATATGTCATAGTTTGAAACGCCATTTTGAAGTTAGTCACGAAAGAGATCCAGCTAGTGCGTCACGCTCTTCTCACAAAAAGTGTGGTCAAGAAATATATATCTATTGAAGAAGAAAGCCTTTAACTCTGCGGCCAAGTCCTGCAAAAAAGTGCTTAAAAGGGCCCGCTTTGATCACATAGGCCGAGTAGGAAGCAAACTCGCTTCGTACCCATCCGGCAGTAAAGCATTTTGGTCGCTCGCCAAGTGCGTTGAAGCTAACTTCTGTCGCTCTTCACTTCCGCCTCTGCAGAAACCAGATGGAACATTGGCACAAACGGCTTTAGAGTAAGCTAATTTATTTGCTTCTCTATTCGCTGAAAACTCCCGTCTAGATGCAAGTAACCAAACACCAGTTACCCATCTGCGGTTGTAAAATGCCCGAAGTCCGCATTCATCAAAAGGAAGTTCTTAAAGCTCTACGAAACCTAGACGTGAACAAAGCCAGTGGTCCTGATGGCATACCTGCTATTGTTTTGCGGAATTGCGCAACCGAATTGTCTCCTGTTCTGACGCGCCTATATCGTCTATCTTTCCGATCTGGTATTGTGCCAGAGGCGTGGAAGCTTGCCAACATTCAACCTGTACCCAAGAAACCCTTCTTGGGTACAGGTTGAATGTTGGCAAGCTTCTACGTCGTGCCGATCCTACAAACTACCGCCCAATCGCAATCACCTCCATTCTCTGCAAGGTAATGGAGCGGGTTATTAACAAGCGCTTGCTGGCGTACCTTGAAGATAATGATCTCCTCTGTGACCGGCAATTCGGATTTCGCCAGCGCCGATCTACTGGGGATCTTCTTGTGTATGCTACGCACCTTTGGGGTGAGGCCCTCGAAAAATATGGTGAAGCACTTGCTGTCTCACTTGATATTTCTAAGGCATTTAATAGAGTTTGGCACGACGGTCTTATAGCAAAGCTTCCCGCCTATGGTATCCCTGCCAGCCTTTGTGCTTAGATTTCTGATTTCCTGAGTGAACGGTCTATTCGAGTAGTTGTTGACGGCTGCTGCTCGTCTGACCTATTGGCAATTAATGCCGGGGTACCTCAGGGTTCTATACTTTCCGCAACGCTTTTTCTGCTACACATCAACGATCTGCTACAACCCGGTATTATTGGGTACGCGGACGATAGCACTGTTACGGAAAGGTATTTTTCTAGTGCAAAGGCAAAAAAACCTGAAATAGACGATCTCAGACAGGCAATCGTGGATCGTACCAAACTCACTCTGCAGGCTGTCTTCGATTGGGGCGATGCCAATCTTGTGAGATTTAACGCCTCTAAGACGCAGGTGCGTCTGTTCTCCGCAAAAAAGAGCCCGTTCAACTTGGCTCCCACTTTCTGTGGTGTACCTGTTCCTGTCACCAATCATCTCGAAATTCTTGGTATCGAGCTCACGTCCAATCTTAACTTCGGCAGTTATATTGAGACCAGGGCTAAGACTGTTTCAAAAAGCTGGGCATCCTTTCCAAGGTCCAACGGTATTTTACTCCGGACCAAATGTTGAGTCTTTAAACAGCTCAAGTCTGGTCCTGTATGGAGTATTGTTCCCATCTGTGGTATGGAGCCGCCCGGTATCAGCTCGAAGCTCTGGAGGCTATCGACAGACGTGCCAGAAGACTCGTGGATGATGAGTCGCTTACGGCAGGACGGCTTCAGCGGCGAGTCTCGATCACCGCCGACTAGTAGCAAGTCTGTGTGTATTTTACTCAGGAATTGCACGACTTAATTCCTTGTGCACCATTCCACAATCGGACGACACGGCGCGGACAGGGATTCCATTCTTATGTGGTTGATGTTACAGCTCATCGCACCTCTCGGTTCGCCTCCTGCTTTATCGTGCGAACCGCCAAGATATGGAATTCCCTCTCCGCGTCGCTGTTTCCTGTCACTTATAATTTAGGGGTTTTCAAGGCAAGAGTGAATAGGCATATTTTGAGTTTGCGTGTGCCACCCTAGATCTCATCTTTGCTTCCCATCAGGCAAGATAAAGATCAAACGCACTCAGATTTTTAATAAAAAAATGCCGCTAGATCAAAATTTCAGCTAGATAGAAAACGACTCTGACAGATATGGTTATTTTTATAGTTCAATGATTCTTACAGATTTTTTCTACTTACAGGTAGTGGTGAAATCATTTTTCAAAATGGTGGTATACTTTGATATTGATAAATTTTTGACGAAAAATGATTTTTATGATTGTCTAAGTGACAATCTTAACTGGCCCTGGCAGTCAACTTATTTTATAGTATTAGCACGCTGCCATGGCTGCGGTTATGTAAATATTTTACAAAAAAAATGTAATATCCTCCCCAGCTGACACTTCGTATCTGTTATACCTGGAACACAACTTTGTGCCCCAAGCCGGAGTGTGCGTGTACGTTGGTGAGGGTATTTGCTGTCGTCGCCTTGTGAATGTTGAAGGCAGGGATCTGTCTTTCCTCTGGCTGCGAGTAGAATGCGTTGACCGCATTTGTTTTTAGGCATGCCTGTACAGATCCCACAGCGGGGACCTCGAGACCGACCGGCTGATCGAGCACATTCAGACGGTAGCTGACACCCTACTCGCACCCGAAATTGCTGATGTGATACTGCAGGGGATGGAATTATTTATTCCAAATTCTGCAGTGCCTATCGGTAGAGGGTCCAACAAGCCCTGGTTTTGGGGTCAGAGCTTGGTAAGAAGGCCTGTTTATGGCTTCTCGCCATAAACAGGCCTCTTACCAAGCCTGGGCTGCAGCGCGAGCTGCCGCTGATCCAAACACGGGCGCTTAAAAGAAAAAATATAACTCTGCCTCCAGGTCCTACAAAAACAAATGGCTGCTGCTAAGGCCAGGTTCATTGGCAGAATTGGCGAGAGGCTAACCCGCTATCCCTCTGGAAGTCGTGCGCTTTGGTCTCTCGCTAAAGCTGTCCAAGGTCACTTCTGTCGTCCATCGCTCTCACCTCTACGCAGGGTTGACGACTCTTTTGCCTACTCCCGAAAGACAAAGCCGACCTACTGACCTCTCTTTTCGCGGCTAACTCAACCCTTGATGATCAGGGAAACACCCCTCCATCAATCCAAAAGTGTAGTGCTTCTATGCCAGACGTCCGCTTCGTGCAAAGTACTGTACGCGAAGCACTCTGTTCCCTGGACATAAACAAGTCGTGTGGGCCGGATGGCGTTCCTGCTGTCGTAATAAAAACATGCGCTCCTGAGCTGGCATCGGTTTTAACGCGGTTGTTTCAGCTCTCCTACTCCTCAGGCATTGTCCCCAAGTCTTGGAGATCGGCCCTTGTGCACCCGATCCCTAAAAAGGAGATCGCTCGGATCCGGCGAACAACAGGCCTATTGCCATTACCTCCAATAATGGTTTCCATTATTTGCAAAATAATGGAAACCATTATTAATCAGCAACTCCTAGGCTATCTTGAGGATCACCAGCTGCCAAGTGATCGCCAATACGGATTCCGTCGCGGCCGCTCAGCTGGTGATCTTCTTGTTTATCTTACACATCGTTGGGCTGAGGCAATTGAGTGTAAGGGCGAGGCTTTGGCTTTTAGTTTGGACGTGGCGAAGGCCTTTGATCAGGTATGGCACAAGGCGCTTCTCTCCAAACTACCTTCGTACGGGCTCCCTGAAAGATTGTGCACATGGCAGGATAGCTTTCTCAAGGAACGTAGCACAAAAAGTCGCTGTAGACGGATCATGCTCTGAACCCAAACATGTGAATGCTGGCGTTCCTCAAGGCTGCGTCCTATCACCCACACTGTTTATTCTGCATATCAATGATATGTTGCAAATCAGCAACATGCATTGCTATGCAGATGACAGTACTGGTGATGCCTTATATCACGGACGTGCTAATCTCTCTCGTGAGGCTACTGAGGAGTGTCGGGGCAGAATTACATCAGACGTTAACGTGTCTCTTGAGCGAGTATCGGAATGGGGCAGACTAAACCTAGTCCAATACAACCCCAACAAAACACAAGTCTGTGTGTTCTCTGCCAAGAAAACCCCTTTTGCGAAAGAACTCCATTTTTAAGGCACTGCCCTAAATGCGAAGCCAAGTATTGGAATTCTGGGGGTCGATATTTCGAGCACGGTTCAGTTCGGTGGTCATTTTGAGGGTAAAGCCAAATTGGCAAGCCACATCACAGGATGCAACTTTATAAGGCACAAGTCCGGCCACATATGGAATACTGCTCGCATCTCTGGGCTGGAGCACCGGAATATCAACTTCGCCCATTTGACCGCATTCAACGAAGAGCTGCTCGAATTGTCGGCGATTCCAGAATCTCTGATCGTTTAGACTCCTTGGCGTTACGCAGAGATGTCGCGTCCCTCTGCATCTTTTATCGCATTTATAATGGGGAGTGTTCGCAGGAGCTGTTCGACCTTGTACCAGCTAGAGCGGCTGGTACAAGGTCGAACAGCTCCTGTACCATAAGCCTTAAGCAGAAGTACCACCCCCACCACCTTGATGGCTGGTGTTCAACCACCGCTCGTTTTTCGCACAGCTTTATACTGCGCTGTACTAAAATGTGGAATAAACTTCCCTCAGCGGTGTTCTCGAATAGATTCGACATTGGGGCCTTCAAGAAAAGAGCCGCTACTATCGCTTTCTCAAAAAGTCGCCAACGCATCAGTGACCTTCTTAGGGTCATTGGTGTCTATGGACTGCGGTGATTGCTTACCATCAGGCAACCCGCATGCTCGTTTGCCTACTATTCTATAAAAAAATATTATACTGTATACTGTACCTAACGGTTAATTTAACAATTTGTAAGATCAACAAGCTAATTATTAAAAATAAAAAACACGACTGACAAGTTTTTACTAAAAAAGTACATACAAACATATAAATTATATACATTTTTGAAATCGCCTTTTAAAGCCCTTCAATTTGATACCCTACTCGATAAGATTGATCAAATTTTATTTTTTTGGTCTGCTATTTATCACATATATAATCCGCCATTTTGTTTTTATGATGACGACATATAGCCTATGTCACTCGGAGGAATGCAAGGAATCTAAAAATACCTCTCACATCAAAATCTGTTAAGCCGTTCAGGACTTATGGTGGAATAAAGAAACTTACATACATACATACATACATGAACCCTGAAAACATAACACTCCTTTTTTGGTCAGTCGTGTAAAAAGGGTTTGATTTTTATGACGTAATAATAAATCGATGAACACCGGCTACACGATCGTATACTTTACGTATATACGTAACTTTTATAATAAAGTAATTTTGAATAAAAATTTTGTTTATTATTTAGCAGGCTTTAAAGTAATCATTTATATATTTTACAGTTATTTGGACATTATACGGACGTTACTTTATTTAAAAAGTTTCATAATATTTGTCATTTGGCGTCCTGGACGTCAAATGACAAATATTGTGAACTTTTTATAATAAAGTAACGGCCGTATATGTACGTATATGTCTAAATAACTGTATCAATCTACAGTAATTATCTAATTAATTTAAGAAACTGTTTCTTTTTATAATATACTAGCTGCCCGTGCCTGCTTCGCTGGCGTATTTGAAAAAAATAGCCGATGTTACACCGGGATGATGTAACTTAGTAAAGGTGTAAACATTTTTAAAATGAGTTTTTGGGCTTATCTATTACAAAAAACAAGCAATCAAATCTTTCCTCTTTATAATATTACTAGCTTTCGCCCGCGGCTTCGCCCGCGTGAATTTCCCACGGGAACAGTGTTTTTTCCCGGGATGAAGGGTACCCTATGTCCTTCTCCGTACTTCTAACTATGTGTATGCAAAATTTCAGGAAGATTGGTTTTTAGTACATGAAGCGTCAAGAGGTAACAAACAAACCAACAAACAAACAAACTCACTTTCGCTTTTATAATATTAGTTAGGATTATACTAGCTTTCGCACGCGTGAAATTTGTCAGAAGTTTGGCAACGTCGCACTGTTCACAGGAGGTGCGAAAGACAGGAAAATATAAATTAAATAATGTATATTATTGGAAGCAAGATAATTGATAGAGTGGGCTGGAGTCCTAATTAATTTCAGTATGTTTGTAAATATACGTATATTTGTATATCAATATGTTTCAAAATTTAAAAAAAAGAATATGAATACAATGTTTGAAATTGCCTTTAGCAACTGATATACGCTGAAATAACTAATATATTATAAGTGGAACTGGTGGACGTCACAATAATGCCAAATGAAAGGGCGGCAAAAAAGGTAGCGTGATGTAAATATATATATATATATATATATATATATATATATATATATATATATATATATATATATATATATATATATATATATATATAGGTATAGATAAACATCCAGGTCTATCTTGACCCAACCGGGGATCGAAGTCGGGACCTCCGGTGTGGTGTGGCAGTCCGGCGGCGGCGGGGCGTGATGACCATTAAACCACGAAGACGTCAGTATTTCGAGCGAGACGCCGCCTGCGCGGCCGGTCTGTACTGTACCTCTAGCACGAACTGGGCACCAGCAGGCACCGCGCCAGTGTGACCGTTTTAAAATTTGACAAAATACCAAAACATAGTGCTGTCAGTACTAAAAAATACTTAAAAGCAAAATTCAAAATACCAAAATTGTACTAACATTTTTTCCAGAAATATGTTACATAAAACACACATTTCAATAATAAATCCGAATAATTTTTTAAAAATTTTACTGGACAAGCAAAAAAAAAAAAATGGACGCGTACGGGTCAATTGTGCGGAGGAGCAAAAGAAGGAAGCGTACGGGTAGTGATGCGTTTCAAGGAAAAAGGTGAAACTTTCTTGGAAATATTCATGAGAACGGAAAAATTTCTTAAAAACCTTAGGAATTCCAAAATTTTCAATGGAAGAAATTTTCGAAAGGAGGGAGGAAGGGGTTTTTACGTGAAAACAAGCGAAAATACCAAAAAAAATACCAAAATAGACAGAATAGTTAAAATTCTACCAATATTATACTAAAATTTGGTTCAGTACTAAAATTATACTAACATCATTCTGAGATGCCCCAATTATACTAAATTAGTACTGAAAATACCAAAAACGGTCACACTGCACCGCGCTCTACAGCGCGAGCGCCCCGCATCCCTCTGCAATCCCGCGCGCCCGGGCTGCTAAGCGGCCACGCGCGCGGCAATACTCAGCTTAACAATTTTTATTTAATTCTTTTGTTGACTTGACATTTATTTTTGTTTAAATTAATGATTTATATATAATTTGTTAATTGATATTTTAAAACCTTGGTATTTAGTTGAATTTTAATTGGATTATTGAAAAATCTATTATACTTAATAGAGCTACCCCTAACTAAGAAACGTAGTTAATTTACCTGAGCAATTATTACCACGACGTTATTATAATATTGTAAAGGAAAATCTTTTACATAACTTATAAAAGCTATTTGTTTTAGTAAATAAAAGCATATTAAAAATTATATATAATTATCAGAGCAATTTTTCGGTAGAAGTTAGTTACCAGCTACGGGCATGCACCAACTTTATTACAATTTCAACCTTACGGTAGTTGTATTAAGAACGTATCGCTGACTTTAGCCCGCAAACTGCATCTCGTCTGCCGTTTAGTATTTCCTTAAAAGTATGTTACCATTCGAAAATTTGTTAGATTATTGATGAATCTGTTTTAATATATAATCAAATGACCAATAGATGTATAAGAATGGACGGAGAAATTTTTCACATGACGTAATTAAGCAAAAATATAAAAAAATATGTTACAAAATGAAAAACTTTTAGATAACTGGAAAAAGCTATGCATTTGAACATATAAAAGCATATTAAAAAATAAAAATGAGCAGAGCAATTTTTCAGTAGAAGTTATAGTGCAAAATGTTAAAAGTTAAATTTGGGGTATCTTTGGAGTGGAAAAAAAATTAGATTCTTCTATATACATATTCTAAGTAGTACATAGGTACGTATACAGAAAGAATTTCAGCCGGAGGAATTTTTCACAGAGAGCTATAAAGGATTTTCATGTTTAGGTAAAAATACCTAACTTCTCGTAATAAAAATTATTAGATTATTATATATCTGTAATCTGTATTACTTATTTTCACCATGTGCCAAGTTTCATAGACAGAAGAATTATTCGGGTTTCAAAAGCTTCGTTGATCGGACTAATTAGAAACAAGACCTCAAATTGGAAACGAATTTTCTTCGAGAACAAAGAACGCTAACGAACCGACGCTTTTCCTGTGTTGAAAAAAGCTCATTCAATATTAAAGCAACCCGCAAAGTTTAATAGCGAACATCCTAACTTAATACAAAACGGCGTTGAAAAGAAAGCACTTACGAAATTGTGGACGAGGTAATAACAGTTTTATAAGAACAAATAAATGCATCCGCGATGCTGTGGCACATAAAGAACCTTCATAAAATGTAACTGCTTTTAGGGTTAAATTTTTATTTTAAACATAGGAAGGGATTTTGATGGCCCTCCCACGTCGTAGGGCGCGTTAGCTTAGATTTAGAGCTGGCTATAATAAAGGAAAGACTGCAGTTTCATTGCTGCGTACGGAAAAGAAAATACTGAACAGAATTGCTATTGATCGATCCTAAAAATAAGTAGTTCTTAAAAACAATAGTAAAACATATATATTCTCATATTTTTTAAAGATAGTACAAAAGTGTGAATGTAATGTAATTTTTATTATTTAACTAGCTGTTGCCCGCGGCTTCGCCCGCGTGAGTTTCGCTTAGATGAAAACTCTTTTTGTGTTCTAAACTGTAGTAACCTAAACACCAGTACTCAAAATTTCAGCCATTTGGTTATCCCGTGTCCCGCGGGTATATATTAGGTACTCCGACTTCATTCAATAAACGATCTTCGTTTGCTCGTTATTTACAATTTCCCGTGTACCACCACTCCCACCCCGAGTGCCTCTTTTGTCGTATCCCGTGTCCTGTCTATTTATACGTCAGTAGAAAATGCTCATCAGGTTAAACGACTTTTGCTAAGGCGCCATTTCCATATATGTAATAGTGTAGCTGGTCTCTATCTATCTTCTATCCTGATCTTCGATTTTTATACGTCAACAGAAAATGCTCGCCAGATTGATAAACTTTTGCAAAGGTACCATTTCCATATTTCTTATAGTTTAGCTGTTCTGTTAAGGTTCTTCATCAGGTGTTCCAGTTTTCAAAATCAATTATATATAGCCTATATGTTGCCCAGACTTAATAGCTATACAACAAAAAAGTTTCATTCAAATCCGTCCAGTAGTTTGAAACGCGTATATACATACAGACAGACAGACAGATAAGAAATTCCAAAATTTTTGCTTTTTTGTTATTCTTTTCAAGTGTCCTCTATCCACTTCAGTCAAAAATACTAAAATGTAAAGACAAAATATTTTTACTGTTTTATTATATGTATATAGATTTTTTGTAATTATTTAAATCTAATTTAATTTATAAACTTATGTAAATCAAATTGTTTAAATCAATGTTAACTGCATGGATTTTTTAGTACAAAAAGTCCCGCAAATTTAAGGAGGTACGAGAACCGCTTTCAGGGTTCAGTTTGGATGTGTGTGTCAGCAATTTATCTATTTTTTTATTTTTACAAATCATATACTACAATCTAGCTTTTGGCTCTCTTTCTAATTCCTGAGTTTTGACGTTTTCACTGAAGTGGACCAACTTTAATGTTCTTAACGACATCAAACCAAATTCATCAGTTTAGTCGGTCGCACAAGAAAGATACAAATCAATCTTTAGCTGTGGAGTTGCACCTTAAAGCAAAGGGAATGGTGATTCAATAAGCCATTTCAGTGGCGCACGGACACATGCATCATTTCTGATTTACTGGTGACAATTCTGTCTTCACAGGAATGAATGTGGCGTTTATGTCATACCTGTCCTGGATCGAATTTAGATCTAACACTAAGGACTATTTAAGATCTGGGTAAGAGATCATTAGCTCTCATAGCTCAGAAAGTCGTTAAAACACCTGGAGAGTTAAAATTTAATGAAACGGTTAATATTCCAATGGATGGTCTTTGCTATTATCCAAAGATTTTATCCTTTCTGGAAGTATTTCCATCCCCTATCTCAATCTCAACTACTTAATATTATAAATGCGAAAGTAAGTTTATTTGTTTGTTACCTCTTCACGCATTATCTACAGAACCAATCTTTCTGAAATTTAGGCACATAGTTAAAAGTACTGAGAAGGACATAGGGTGCCTTTCATCCCGAGCAAAAGCTAGTTGTAATATAAATGAATCGAAACAAACTTGTTGAGTGCTAAATTCAGAAGGCCTGGGCTCTCATCACAATCATGAGAAATTACTCCACAGCAATTGGATTAGTGTTAGCCAGACGATGCTATCTGCCGGAGCGGACACAGGCTTAGCAATGCTTTTGACGGATTGCCGTTGGTACATATGGGATGAGTGTAATATGGATATGTAGTGGCACTGAAGCTAAGCCAGATTTGTGATTTAATATTATCTTATTATTTTAAGGGTTCCGGAGTTCAAATAGGAACAAATAATCAAGTCTACCTCAGGTTCTTCAAACTATTATTTATGAATAAAATTAAATCTACCATATTAAATCTGAGATCGACAGATTAGTCATAGGACTCATAGGTTGTTGCGCCCCGTAGATATCCATCCTAATGATATTAGAAAAAGTTACCTAAATAACAACTTATTGCTTTCATAATATCTCGGGAGGATCTCGGGGACAAACCATAGACCTAATAACAGGACGGACGTACCTAACTCTATGGGACAAACCGCATACGATTAAAAACTATCTCAAAGAGTAAAATTAGTCATAAACAATGTAGTATTTGAAGTGAGATTTGACGAAACAAAACTTTGATGACAAGGCAGCTTGACATCAGCCGTCACCTATTTATTTTACAATAGTTTCACGAAATTAGTCAAAATTTCCAGTCACAAGACCAAGCGTTCGAGAATTTTAAATAATGTTTTCAATGTAATTGACCGTATAGCCAATATGACGACTAAAAAGACTATTTCAAGAGGTAGCAAAGAAAGTAATGACAAAAATAAGGATGCCTTGCCCGATATAGCTTTGGCTGCTATAGCTTCTTATAAAAAACAGAAAGAAGTAGGTGACTTCATGAGTTTCCTTCTCGGGGCTCTTGAGCGCAACGCCGGGTGGTTAAATAGTATTATCGATAAGCAGAACAACTTTAAATGTGTCTTCATGACTGGTGCCGGCCCGAATCGTTTCCAACTGCAAGAAGTTATTTATCCTGCGAAAGATGATGAAAATCTTTAAGCTGGAAGTCGAGCCTAGAGATTCTGAAGACCACGATAAAATAGCCGTGGCCGCCCTATTGAAGATGCCTAGCGCAGAAATTGATGCCATGATAAGGTTTATTAAGACGAAATTGAATGATAATCTGCTGCTGAAGGATGATTTAATGAAAGGAAAGACCATGGGCATCAGCTTTGCCGTTCTAAGACCTTTTTCGGAAAAGCAGTACAGGGTAGCAGAGAGGATAGTCATTGAGAATTCTTTGAAAATCCCTGTACCATTTAAGAAGAGACGTAGAGATGAGAAACTGTTTATAGGTCCACCAATGAAGACTAAAAAGGTCGCATAATTTTAAATAGTTATTGAGTGAAAAATATTGCAATAACCTGGCCAGTTGTGGCACGCCGCGGTGTCATGGCGCATGTAATGGGAACAATTCGAAACGGGTATAAAATGCGAAACTCACAGTAAATTATACTCATTTTTGCAGTGATCGTTTCCGATTACACGTGATGAATGGGGAGGTCCATTTGCGGAGAATAGTACATTTCCACCGTTATTATTATTGCTTTCACTTCAATATTGTACATGTACTGAATTAATAAATACCTTGTCATCAACGCTGAATTTATTTGTTTAATAGTTTCACTCTAGGGTACTGCAGCACGAATATTGGAATTAAAAGTAGGTATACCATATTCGAATTCAGGTATCTTATCAGTGTATCCAATTACATCAAAACTAATTTCAGAGCATGTTTTGAAGAGATTAGGAACACAATGAGCTAATTAGCCAATGATTACTTGAATCATGGGAAGGCATTCCATGACACTACCGGTAATGCAAAGTGCCAGGAAAGGCGCAAAACTAATCACAAAATTAATAGCCAAAGAAAAACGAATCTCACGAAGAATGTAGTTTACTTATTCCGTCCAAACGTGTCGATGATAAACGAAAACAAGGTCAAATAATATCCTAATGTTAGACTAAAATATTAAATAGAGTACTATTGGTACTATTGTGGATTCTGAGGTTGTAACAACAGTATAGCAATAATTAAGGTACACGCGTCCGTCGCTAGTGGTCCGTCATCCGCGAGTAGGATCAATATCCGTGAAGCTGCGCCGCTGGCACTTCAGCCATCATATTTAGAGTATCACGTCTTTATAACTTACGGGGTAGAAAGAGCCTAAGGTCGTGAGACTCGAAGGCCACGCTTAGCTGAATAGTGGGCTGATTAGTATTCAGATGTAGTGACAGGTTGCTAGCCCATCGTCTTTGCTAAGAATCCACATTATTTATTTCATTCGTATTTTATTAAAATACAGTTTGTTTACAACCCGCACAGTTTACAATACTTATTATCATAATACCCATTGTTCTCGATCTCGTATGCGTAATTTTCTATTGATCAAAATAAACACAGAACGAAGAACGACGTAACTATGACTTCAACTCTTGAAATCGAATGACTTTTGAAGACAATTTGGTTGTATATTTTTGAGGACTTCTGATTTTGTAATAGTTAATAAGTTCATATTATTTAATTATTTTATTATTTAGGCTAGCCAGGGGGCCGATTCTCAAGTAATAGAACTTTTTCAGTGTGGTAATTTCTATTCGAAGATGTCGTTTCTACTATAAAGTTCGAACGTTTCCTATATTTCGTATTCTGGGGCACGATAGAACAATTACCACTCGAACTGTCAAATGGAACGTACCATAGACAATTTATTACGTTTCATTACGTCGTTTTTAAAAACGCTTGGAAAACGATTGTAGTTTTTACCTTATAATTGGTGATTTTCACAAAATCCCGAAATTTAAGAGACTCGTAAGAAAAATTTTTAAACTTAAAAAATATTATTTAATTAATAGCGGTTTCAAAACGTTTAAGAAAGTAAAATTTGGAATATTTCCTAAGTTGTTTTGAAAAATATGGAACGTATTAAAAAGTTGGTCTTGTGTCAATGTCAGTGATCGAAGTTTGGTCGTATTTACTATTTACCCTATTATTTGATAGTTTTGTTACTTTGAAGGGAATGGATACAGAAAATATGCCAGTGTCGAGAAAATCTCCACTTAGTCCATTTGGTGGAAACCCCTTTTGGTAAAGTTAAAAAGTGGGAAGTTTAGTTCTTCGGTTATAAAAAACGAAGCAAAGAAGAGGTGGATAAACGATCTTCGTCAACCAAATTCCCGAAGCAGGCGACTTTGAACTCTTCTTCGTTCATTTTCATCAAATGATTTCAAAACTTCAACAAAAATATCGTCAAAATCAAACTAAACTTATCCCACATAACCTTAAACGAACTCATTTTATCAGCTGAAGTTCGAATACGAGTTATTTCGATTGGTCAGTACCACTCGTTGCGTTCGAGTGGTGTTCGATCGAAATATTTCGATTGTGAAGTTCTGAGAATACGCAAAAAGTGTTGCCTTCGAAAAAATTTCGAATTTCGAAATTTTTTACGAACGTGAACTTTTTACGATTGCGTCAGAATTGGCTCCCAGGTCTACGTTGTTTCTTACTTTTTAAGATTTCGGATTTCGATGAATTTGGTAGAATGAAAATTGTTTTCCAAATTCCCACGGGAGCAATACATATTTATCTCCGGGGGCCGGTACTACTAATTACAAAAGTAAATGTCGTATCTCAATTGTGTCTCAAGAGCCAACGAAATTGAAATAGAGTGACAAGATGTCTGTAAGACTTCTATGTTTTATTACGATTTCTTTGGCTTTTGAGACACAACTGAGGTACGACACCTACGTTTGTAATTTGTAGAATCTAGGACCTGTTTTCTAGACGGGAATAGGCAGTCTATGGATCTTGAGTTGCGATAAAGTACTCGTAATGTACTTACTTAACTTCTTTACTATTTTAAGTCAAGAAGCTGGTCGAACCTCGACCACACGTCGTGACGATGTGTTACGAAGAATCTGTTTTATATGTAAACTCTATGTAGTTTAGTTTTCTACTATTTTTTAATATACTTACTAAATTTCCTCATCATCATATATTTTAAGAGCGAAGCTCTTGTCGATGGAGTTCCTTCCATCCTTCTCTTTTTTTCTTTCTAAATTTCCTCAAGATTATTAAATTAAACTTTAGAACTATAAAACATAGCTATGTTTTAGCTGTACTAAACAGTGAAACAGGAGCTTTCCGGGTCTCTTGGTAAGCTTGTGAAAAGTTTTCGATCTGCTTATCGGTGGACATAAATCAATTTGAACCATGGGTCCGGTCCGGTATCAGAGTGAGAATGTTATAGAACGGGCGCGTCTATATAATCTTTTAAGACGAAGAAAATATTTAAAGGTCTTATTAACTTTTATGTTAAACTGGGGGTGGGGAAAACCAGTATGTGACAGATTTCCATCATAAAATTAATCAGGAATATTCATCCTTCTTTTGAATCACGAGTTTTTAATATTTTTGTACTATTGCGTGAAGCATAGGCTTGTGAGGATAGAGGAGATAAGCTTAGACTTAAGCTAAGACAAATCGGCTAAGCAATTAGCAATTCTGTCACAACAGCCAACCCTTTGGACAATTTGTTATTTTGAAAAAGTCTATACTATTATTAAGACACCTTGACCTTAGTTTGCAGGCAGATTCAGGAAAATCAGTTAATTTGTGAACGTTTCAATTATTTATGCATATATATCACAAGCTTCACCGTCTTATGACCTGCATAAACAACTGCTTCAAACGCTGCGTGCTTCAAATGGAGACCATTTGAATTAGCAGCGCAGCAGAGACTGATCTGATCTAGTAAATAGGTTCAAAAAAAACCAATCAAACTCCCCCCATTATTGTCACTTGCGCGCACTCTACAACAAACCAAGAGAACTTTATGAACTCTATGCTCGGCCCTTTTTCTAGGGACGCATAGGATTAGGGCCCGCTGACCGTTGCGTAATTGGCGTAATAGTTCTGTGATTTATTGGGCTTTATGAATTCCTTTCTGCATACGGAAGAAATATGGTTCAAACAGGTTCGAAAAGATTTTATTTTTGACCGGTTTTAAAATGTTGTTATTACATCCATGCTTTTAAAAAGCTATTTGAAATATATAAATATGTAAAGGCAAAGGCTGATGGCAGTGAATTATTAGGTATGTAATTTCTAAACTATAGATTTGAAATTTAAAATTAAAACATAGTTTAGTTTAGTAGTTTTAATCCTCCATCTCTATCTAAGGAGAAGACAAAAGATAGAGATACGTGGAGGAAGTTAGAGGAGGCTTTTGTCCAGCAGTGGGACACAAATAGCTAGGAAAAAAATCTATTTTATATGCACTAAAATATAATGACTTATGACACTACTAATTTCCGTAAAAGTTCAGTTAATGCACCCGTGGAGAAACGCTATCTACTAGGCAAAAATACGATTATACAAACCAATCTACTAACATCATTTCTACTGCGATTGTTTTGTCAAAAAGCAATATGTAGTCCATTGCCCACGATCTAACATGCGTAGTAACGGTTTAGTGAACTAATCCACATCGACAAGCCATTGTTTCCGATAGATCGAGTGTTTGACCGACTAACAAAAGATCTTGATCGCAGAATAAATTGAAAATAGGTAGAATTGTAGATTGAAGATATGTACCATTTGCGATTATTCTTATTCCTACTAATATTTTATACTAGAAAATTTCTCTTTCACGCAAAAGTTGTGATGCTCCCCACCACTCGAGATACAGGTTGGTTCCTAGTTCGATGGTGGGTTGCTGACCTAGGGATCGTATGCTATATAGCCTAATGTTATACTGAAAATAACCAATAAATATATTTCTTTTTAGTTACTGGACGAATGTGGATGAAATTTGGTACACAATAGAGTAAATCCTTAAACAGACATATACTATATCCATTTTTTTAGAAGCGATTAGTACCCAAAAAGTTATCACGGGAGCGGAGCCTCGGGACACAGGTAGTAATGAGATAAAATCACGGACGAAATACATTTTTTTTTGTATGTCGTCTTTGATGGATAGAATCCATATTGCGCGTGTTGGATTGCGTCAGAAAAAACAAGTTTTGTCTATTCATGATCTCATTTATGGTTGGAGTGACTTTTAAGGTAGGTTAAGTGTCCATTAAGTAAGGCTTATTAAAATAAGTAGGTTTTTACTTATCTGTTAGTTGTAGGTTACAATCACATCTAGCTTTTCTTTGCTATGATATTACCTACCTACTTACCTATGGTTATTAGAATTTCGATAGGTAAATGAATCTTCTTGAATACTTAATCTTGTGGCTAATTGAAAATTAAAATTACTTACAATCAACATCATGTACACAACGCCTACTTGAACATTTTATATGAAAAGTGTGCATTCGGGTCCCCGGATTGGAAATGGAACAGACGCGTGCGGCCGGCTTAAAATTAGGACCTAAAAATATGACCTTATTCCCATTAAGGTACCTATCTGTTCCGAATTAGTATGTAAGTCAATCTCATCACCAAACAGTAGGTATTAAATATTTTTTTACCAAATAATTTTCTACCGCAGGGCGCAGTGACAATATTTCCATGTAGCCGATTGTACTTACCTGTCAAAACAAAAAAAAACAAATCTCCAACCACGTTGTTAATATATCGACCTTATGGCTGAAATAATAAGGGTGATAAAGTCATCAAATCGCGAAATGGCTACGCTTTAATATTACTTAATTATCACTTGATTAGTAAGGAAGTAATCAACAAGACCTAGCAACTATGCGGAACACGAAATACGCAAAAATTGCAGAGAAATTCGCGATCGAAAGGCATCGCACTAACGTGAATCGAGGTCAAGCAATCCATCCACGTACGGATTTCACAGGAGTGACCCATATAGGTTATGTCTTATATTTTATCAAAACAATATAATTGACTTACCGAAAGCAGCATTCACATACAATTCCGTTACAAGATTCGCTCCAACGGCCAGGCAATGCTGTCGCGCGGCTTACTCACTCACACAAACACAAAACACCGTAGTAAACGTCATATTCAACGTTTACAATGTTAATTTCATCACTTAACAAGGTTTTTCAGCACCACCAACGTTACAGCACACGTAGAACCACAGTACCTCTCATATATATCGAGCACAGATCGTAAAAGGTCTTGCAACCATATAAAAAACGTAATTTTTAGGCAAAGACAGGCCTAATCACCACTCCTTTTCTCTCACGTATTTCTATGATAGCGAACAGCTGCGGTGAAGTTAACCAAAACAAATACTAGTATCGCCATCTATTGGTGTGATGCAGAAAACATATGCATGAAAAAGCAACGCGGCATAGTCGGCAGCCTTGCTTTACTGCTGTATGCTATTTAGTAACTGATTTTCATCTAATTCAAAAGATTGCAGTAAATTAATGTACGATATTATTTACTAAAATAATTATTATAATTTTCAATGCAATTAGTTTTTAGTTCGAAAATGATACAAATAATGAGTGACTGGAAATAATATTAATCACATATATCATGTACTTTTTGTATTACAATTATGTATTATGTATGTATGAAAATCAAATCAATTATACTTTATTAGTCACAATAATTTAAAAATAATGGAAAAGTAGAAAAAAAAAGGCAAAACAAAAAAGCTCCGCCGTAACAGTGTTTAACACTGCCGTGACCAGGATTCGAACCTGGGTTACTACGGCCACAACGTAGGGTCCTAACCACTAGACGATCACGGCTATCGGAGCGCTTACGTGACTGGCGAAAATTACAAACGGATTTAGTCGCTGCCATAGTACTTATTCACGTTCAGAAGTTAAGCTAAGCAAGGTTTTTTTATTCTGAACGTGAATAACATAAAACCTTGTTTGGCTTATCCTACTAATACATATCATGAATTAAATGCGAAAGTTTGGATGTGAGTTTGTGAGGACGTTTGATACTCAATCATGCAAAATCTACTGGACAGATTTAGATGAAATTTTGTAAACGGGTAGAAAAATACCAGGAATAGCACATAGGGTACTTTTTATCACGAAATTCCCACGGAAGCAAAGCCCCGGGGCGCGGCTAGTCAAGCGTAAGTATTTTGGACAATCAATTTGTGCCAAGATGTAATTTTAAATACGCTCTTATTTTGATGTTACTTACAGCTTCCAGTAAATAATATGATTTCATTAAAAAAAAATGTATGTTATATCCGCAAATCTAACAACAAAGTTACAGCCACAGACTGCATAAACGTAGCTGTAGTCTCTGGTTACAGTTTGTTTATGCCTGTGGGTGGTTATTCACAGGGTAGATAGGATTATTTATCACAGTAGTACCTGATTAAATTATAATTAAAGGATAATAAAAATGTTCATATTAGAGTAACTATTTATTATTGCAATAAATACATATATTTTGTTTTTGATATAATAAATATTTTTTTAATTCTTAAATCAATCAAATGAGTTCATTCCTCTTTCTAGGAACCATTTCAGATCCCAACATTGATTTATTTAATTAAACAAAAATTTGTTTCGTACCAATAAAGTACTAACAAAATAATCATCCACCTCCGTTTAAATTTCGGTCCATATACATCTTTATACTTGGAGCTAAGGACTCTACCACATTTACCAATCTGGACATAACGGAGAGAAACTCGCTGTGCTGTTGTATTCTAGCCATCTCTCTCTCATGAGACAACCTCTCTCTTTCTCGCTCCAACTCATAAAACTTGTCAGCTAATTCACTTAATTTGTCAACACTGTCTGTACTATTTCTTCTCATTTTGTCTCTGTTTTCTCTTGTTTTATCCTCTGTGAAAGATTTAGAGGAGCTTTCAGATGAGAACACAGAGTCTCGCCTTTGTTCTGTACTTGGTAAAACATAAAACACCTGCTCTGTTCTGGGGTGTCCTTGATTTGTTTCGTGGTCTCTCGTCACTTCTTCTTTGACAGGGTTGTCACAAGTATTGCACATATTGTTGACAGCTGGGTTAGTTACCTGCAAAGATATATTTATGTTATATTGTTTTGGTTTTTAAATTGCAACTTTAAGGCCTTTATTATCTCACAAATACTAAAGGATGAGTTTATTTGTTTGATGCACTAATGGAACGACTGGTCGGATTTGATAAATATGACAGCCAAAAAGGTTAAGAAAAAAAAATTTAAGATAGTTTTAATGAATGTAAAGAAAAGTTTGATCCCTACTTCTTCTTCTTGGCGAGTCGAAATGGCGTTATACCTATTTTCATCCCTACTTATTTATGGCAATAGTTTTTCATGGGAATATATTATACATATAATAATAAAAAATAGTTACATAGATTATCTACCTCTAGGGACGCATTGTGCTCATCATAAGTTGTTATTGAATTTCTGTACTGTCCCTGATTATTTTTAAGAATTTCTATAATAATTTTATCATTTTCTGTCAACTCTGGTCCACCTGTCATGCTTCTTTTATACTTTTTTATAGTGTTATATTTTGTATCGCTCCAAACCTAAAACAGTAAAGTATAAAAAATGACAGTTCTATGTTCATTTAATATATACGGACTAATAAGTCATTGTAAGTCTAATATGAAAATTAATATAATGGACATCAACAATTTACTAGATTATTAAGAAAATTGGGATAGGTAGGTACTCTTAGTAGGTATGTAAACTAAAAAAACTTTTTTAAATTGTGATTACTTTGCTCCACTGTGTCAATGACTTCTTGTCTCCTATTCTGTTGAGGATTGCGACCAGTTCCAACCACTTCTTCTTTATCCTCAGACGATTATTCCTATCGCCAGATCGACGTAAGTCACCATGACTGAAAATTATTAAAACTTTTGACTGACTGGTATTGGCAATATTTTTTGGCTGTATAGAATTTATTTGAGATAAATGTATTATTTTAGTACTGTTGTACGAGAGGCACGTTTACTAGAGCAGGCACAGCATTCCGAGAGTCAGTTCAAAATAAAACTTAACTAGATCCAAAGCATAGATTAGTCCTAATAATATTCTCGAACTTACCGTTCCATAAATTGTATCATAACACGTGTTTGATCTTCGTTTATCATCTTTTAGTTTAATTACAACGTAACATCTGCTTTTCTGTGGCTAACGTGCAGTCTAATTAATTCCACAATATCAAAAACAAAACAAATTAGCCTTATTTCTGATTGTTTGTTTCTTTCTTTCTTTTCAGAGTAGTGTTGCAGCAAAAGTGTTGACTATCGATAGTATCGACTATTAGTTTTGGTTATCATCAATAGAGTATTGCAAACTATTGGCTATCGATAGTATTGATCTGTCAATACTATCGATAGGCCTATCGATAGTATGACTATTAGGTCAACTGTCTCAGGACACGTCAACTAGCTCAGAAAAATAATATCGGGAATAGAAATGAACGCAATGTTCTATGCAAAAAAGTCTGCCGCTTTCGGTGGGGGGAAAACTACGCGCGCACTAACCAGTGCTTGCATGTATCAATGTTGAATAGCTTTAGCCCGAGGCTTCGCCCACGTTAATTAACGAACAATTATTAAAACTTGACTGACTGGTATTGGCAATATTTTTTTTGGCTGTGTAGAATTTATTTGAGATAAATGTATTATTTTAGTACTTTTGATACGACATGCACGTTTACTACTATACTTAGTGCAGGCACAAGCCTTTCTAGTCTAAGCTAATCTGTGCTTTGGATCTAGATAGAATAAAAACATATTTTGAACTGACTCTCGGAATGACAGCATTCCGAGAGTCAGTTCAAAACAGATTAGTCCAAAGTATCCTCAAACTAACCGTTTCATAAATTAAATCGTAATTTTATGTAAATTACAACGTAGTATCTGCTTTTCTGTGTCTAACGTGCAGTCTAATTAATTCCACAATAGGGTATTCGACAGTATTAAAAATATGAGTAATTCTATAAATATACTTATAGACAATATTTTTCTATAATTATTAGATATTTTTAAATGTCAAAAGATCCAATGATTAAGATAATAAACTAATTATAAAGTAATTTATTTCAAGCTCTTGACCACGTGATGAGAAATGCTCCGCCATTTTCAATGACGTCATTTAGGTTGTTAAATCTAAAACAAAATAACAGCCTTGTTTCTGTTTGTTTGGTTTGTTTGTTTGTTTCTTTCTTTTCTGAGTAGTTTTGCAGCAAAAGTGTTGAATATCGATAGTATTGTCATTGTGACATTGAAAAATAGTCACACGTTATCGATAGGCCTATCGATAGTATTGATACTGTATTGACACTCTCGATAGTATCGATAGCCAATAGCTTGCAATACTATTGATGACAACCAAAATACTATCGATACTATTGATGTCTTCTAATCAATACTATCGATAGTATCGATACTATCGATAAGCCTATCGATTGTATGACTATTTTTCAAGGTCAACTATCTCAGAAAAATAATATCGGGAATAGAAATGAACGCAATGTTCTATGCAAAAAAGTCTGCCGCTTACGGTGGGGGGAAAGCTGCGCGCGCATTAGCCAGTGCTTGCATGTATCGATGTTGTCTGATTTTGTAAATGGAAAATAAATATTTTTGATTTTTTTTATTTGATTTTTGAATAGTCAATAAAACGTTGATAAAATTCTAGAATGTTACGAGGTTGGTTTCAAAGTTTTTTATACTATGGGTTACATAATATATAATAACACTTGCTTTAGCCCGTGGCTTCGCCCACGTTTATATATTTTAGAATTTTTTAATTTTCCGATCCCTAAATGTTTCCAAGATAAAAACTACCCTATGTGTTAATCCATAACTTCCTTAAGGCACTCCGCACACGTAGCCGTTGAGCTGGCGTTGAGTTAGACGCGCGTCGAACGACAGCGCAACGGCAGTGCAACGACCACGTACAGTCAAGAGTCAAAAGTGGAGTCATACCTTAAATATCATATTGCCTTGCAGGCGCGCAGTCCTTCATTGTGTGCGTTACGTCCATATTATGGACGTATAATTACAATAAGAACACTACTCACACTAAGCTAATTATCATATTACCCACCCACACCAAGACACAACTCTGCTGCATGCTAGTGCTTCGTGCTCATACTGCCTACGTGCTGCCATCTATCAAATTTACGGGGTACTAAGTAGTGAATTCTGACTCAGAAATAATAATACACTAATACACTACCTATAGTTTATTATAAAGCAAACCAATAGTGGTGAGTACGGTGACACGCAACCAATTGATAATTTCGTCACAAGCTAATGCATCTGCTGGTCTAATCGGTAGTCGGATGGACTGCAGTTGATACAGGTCAAAGTTCGAGTCACATACAGATATTTTATTTTTCATATTAAACTCAATTCATAAGCCAAGAGTATTTTTATATAATGTAATTGATATGCTTTTATATATTTGTTATGAAATAAAAAATCTCAAAAATCATGACAACAATTTATTCATGTAAATAGGTATAGTATACTTATGTAAAATTTATTATTATAAACTACACTAACAAATTAAAAATTTATGTTTAATCACTTCCCTATCTAATTACAGAATAAATAAGAACTATATAAGCATTCTGTAGTAAGTTACTTATAAGAATCTGTTCATTTATTTTATATATTATTACTAAATTATACTTTCGCTTTTTGTTAGTAAATATTGAGGTTATAGCTTAAGTATTCGTTTTCATCATGAAAAGAAGATTGAAACTAAACCTCAACATCTAACAATTTAACAATTTATCTCCTATTACGAAACATAACCTTGTATTTGTAATGCAAAATACAAAAACAAGTAATAAGTATAAAAATAATTTAAATAATGTTTATACTTTTATAAAACCAGATTTGATACAATAGAAAGAGGACAGTTGGAATATACCTACTTAATGAATGAACTCACTGATTAAATTTAAACACAAATAATTAACTCACTATTTTGTAAAGTTGCCGTTGTTGTCTTTTCTACACATATTTCAATCACAAAAAAACTGTCCTAAACATCCATACAATGAGAAACTAATTCTTCCTTGCTCATCTTCTATGCACCATCAGGCCCCATAGATTTTCTATGGAGTTGAGGTTAGAAGACCGCGCTGGCCAAGGATGACATTTATTTCTGGAAGCGAAATAAATTATCCAGTTTTTTTATGCACGCCACCAGCTTGATATGCACGACGAACAGTAGATAGGCATCGAAACATCAAATAAATCAGCATAACGCCTGGTAGGTAAAATCATCGCCTTCATATTCTTCCAACATTATTGTTGCTGCTGCTCAGAGATAATAGCCGGTCTTCTACTTTGCGGCAAGGCTACCCTGCAGCAAGTCACTACACCCAACGTGTTGTCCACTAAAAAAATATAATAATATATAATTAGGTATTTAGTTTATATTTAATTTCAAAACTATCACTTATGCAAAGCAAAATCACGAAGAAAAATATATCAATACAATACATTAATATTATGTTATCATTTTATGTTTGAATTAATCACAAAATATTACACATTTACACACACATATTTCAAATCACAACTATTTATTTGTTTAAAAATACTCACACTTAATCCAGTTCCTTTCATTAGAAATTGAGACTATTTTGCAACCACTATCATGCAAAGTAAATCCGAATAGTCTCCATAATACCTACTTATAATGGCCTATATTGGCAAGTGTTGGTAAGTAATATTCCACAAATACTTAGATAACTATCACTAACAAATGCGTTCAACTAAAACGAGAACTCGGTTGAAGTGATAAATTTGCGTCTGTCTTTTTTTTGATTCACCGTCAAATATTCATTTTCATAGCTGGTCCATACTGACCACCCATACGAAGTAACGATACCATAAAGTTAGAGCAAAGATTTTATAGACATACTATGATCGTTCCGTATCATTCATAGTATGTCTATGAAATCCATAAAAGTATGAAGCGCTCGCCGTCTCGCCGCGCCAGCCTACCTACTTCTATGGAAACATCGTATTCGGTCGGTTGACATTGCACAGACACATAGGCGTTTTACAAATAACACACAATCATAAGGTCTTAAGTGCAAACACTTCTATAATCAATTAGTATGAGAAATTCTGACTCCACTTCTGGAGATGTCTGTACATCTTCAAAGAAGTCCGCACACGACGAGTTGAGGCGGCGTTGCGTATGAGGATTTTAATAACGGCAGCCGTCATAACGGCAGCCGTTGCGACCTGGCGTGAAAATCCTCGCGTGAAAAATATTTTGATTATTTATTTTTTCAATACTAGCTGTTGTCCGCGGCTTTTCCCGCGTAAATTATACACCAAAACTTTTCTCATGACCTACCCCGTCCATTGGTGAAAACCCCACGAAAATTCGTTCACTAGTTTTTTTAATTTATTGGAAACGGAACGGAAATAATAAGTAAGGATGCCACAAAAAATTCGTACCCTTGTCTATAAAATCATATAAGTAGTATTAAAAAATGTTTCTCAAACAGCTTGGTCAAACAAACATAGACTGGCTGGACTGGTAGGTATATTTAATTTTTACTAACTTTTGCCCACGGTTTCGCCCGCATCAAGTATATACCAAATCTTCCTCATGACCTACCCAGTTACCCCACTACCCAGTTGACGATAACTGCATGAAAATTCGTTCAGTAGTTTCTGAGTATTGCATACAGAAAGACAAACGAAGAAAGGGACTGATTTTATAATATACACATAAGAATTAAAACGAAGTTATATAAAATCCTCCTTCATCTGAAGAAACTAAAAACATCTAGCACTATTGAAACCTTGTGAGATCGACGGCTACGCAACGGCTCGTGTGCAGAACACCACAAGTTATAACGGCACGCCAATGCCTAGCGTTAAAACGCGACGCTGACGTAACTCCAACTCCTACTGCTCGTGTGCGAACGGGGTAACTCTCCAGCGAAAATCACACCAAAATCGGACATGCCGTTTTGAAAATTATTATTTGCTTACGGCTTCGCCCGCGCAAATAATACACAAAGATCTTCCTTATAACCCACCCTACCCATCAGTACATATCGTGAATATCTACCTAAAACTAAAAAACTGATCCTCCTGAGGCAGTTGGTAAATATATCGATAATATGGACAGTTGTTACTTTGATATCCCATCACTAAATTAGTTGACGTGTTTTGCAGTGTTGCCATTTCTGTATGAAATAGATAAAAGATAAGATAGATAGATAAAATCTTTATTTGTAATTACACTACAGTACACACACAATAACACAAATAGAACACCAACAAACGTACAAGAAAATAATAATATGTGACACACATGCTGTGCTGTGTGTATGTGTGCTGCAGCAATACAAAATGGTTACAGCTCAACGATAATGGTGCTCAATGAGCGCCCGTTGATTTTCAGCTATAGCCACAGTAGGTAGGTGCAGTGCGGATCCTTTATATAGGTGCATGACATATATAATAGAAAATCGTGCTAAGTGTAGTTAACTGTTATCTCTTATGAGTACGAGTTACGGGTTATGTTACATTAGGCACTAAGTAGTAAGTAGTAAGTAACGGGCAAAAAGTAAGTTGGAAAGTTATTAAAAAGTAAGGACTAGGTACTTTGGGACCAGGTAAGTATTTTATCCAGAGGCTGCAACAATTATCGGCGACGACGTGTTGGGTTGGAATCTTTTTGAATTTTTAACAAATGGGAGAACATTTGTTTTTTAAAAGAACATTTTGGCAGACACTTGAATGGTGGAGGAATATTGTTCCAACACTTGGTCGCCTGATATCGGAAGCTACCTCTGAAAGCAACAGTTTTGTGTTGATGTACAAGCAATTGTGGTCGACAAGGTCTTACATTACGCCGTGAGTAAAAATTTAGTTTTACGTAAAGATATTCTGGCTTTTTGTTTTTTATTACTCCAAATAGCAAGGTCGCCAGATGCAGCTGTCTACGCGAGTCCATTTTCAGCATAGAAGCGTTGTTTAAATACGGAGTTATGTGACTTCTGGGTGGGATATTAAAAACAAACCTACAACATGCATTCTGAACCCTTTGCAGCATGCGCCGGGTTCTTTCCAAAAGGCAGGGTCCATAGACAGTGGCCCCATAATTAAGGCGTGACAAAATCAATGTTTCACACAACCTCACACGCACCCGTTCAGAGAGAAGGTTGCGAATCTTATATAGTACTTTCAGACGAAAAAAGCAACCCCTCACAACTTCCAAAACATGATTTTCAAAACGCAGCCTGCTATCAAATACTATTCCAAGGTTTCTTGCCTCATCAACTCTGTCTATAGGATTATCATGTATTTGGATAGTGAAATCTGTGTCGATAATTTTAGCCACTTGTGCCCTAGATCCAAGAACCATGTACTTTGATTTTGTGGGGTTAAGTACCAGACCATTTTTATTCGACCATTCAGCTATATTTTTTAAATCCTCGTTCATGTTTTGTGCTGCAAGAGATAT
Organism: Ephestia elutella; assembly: GCA_018467065.1. Classification (NCBI taxonomy): domain Eukaryota; kingdom Metazoa; phylum Arthropoda; class Insecta; order Lepidoptera; family Pyralidae; genus Ephestia; species Ephestia elutella. The sequence continues at coordinate 1,886,647 of CM031581.1, read as the reverse complement.
TTCATCAGGTGTACCAGATATGTATAACTGAACATCATCTGCATAACAATGATATTTGCAATGATTAATTACATTTACAAGATCAGCGCTATAAATAATAAAAAGTAGGGGTCCAAGGATGGACCCTTGAGGAACCCCCCGATTGACAGCTTTGGGCTCAGATATGAGGTACGAACCATCTTCCCTTGAAATTTTCACTCGTTGGCTTCGACCGCTCAGATAGCTATTGAACCACTTAACACAGTGAGAGTCAAGTCCATAAAAAGTTAGCTTAGAAAGTAGCAATGTGATATCAATACTATCAAAAGCCCTAGAAAAATCTAATAATGACAAGATGGTGCCACGACCCGAGTCCTGAGCAGCCAATACATTGTCTATAACATCTAATAAAGCGGTAGTAGTACTACGGTCCTTGCGGAAACCGGACTGAAGTGATGGTAATATTCCGTTATCCTCAATGTATCTAGACAATTGTAACTGTGCAGCTCTTTCTAAAACCTTAGAGAGAAAAGGCAGCAAGCTTATGGGTCTGAGATCAGCGAAATTACTGGGATTGTTTGTTTTAGGAATGGGGGAGACTAAAGCTTCTCTCCACTGACGCGGAAAAATGCCCGAAAGGAGTGACATATTAACAATTTTGGTGATGACACCTAAGGTCGTTGGAAGAGTCAGGAGTATCATATCCTTGCTGATTCCGTCATTCCCAGCTGCATTAGATTTGATTGACATTATATATTTTGCCACGTCATTTTCCGATACTGATTGAAAACAAAAATTAGAGTGATTAAATCTGTTGAATTCGAAATATGTCAAATAGGATAAATTAGTCAAGTTGTTATTACTAGGTATATTCAAAAAGTGATTGTTAATATCATCAGGATTATCAAAAATTTCAGGTAAGTTGTCATTTTTGCTCGGATCTAAAAGAATTTTTTGTTTCAGGTTTTTCCAAAAGGCTTTACTATTGTTTAATTGTGAATTTACATAGTGATTGAAATAAGCAGTCTTTTCGCTTGCAACGGCTTTACGAGTTAAGTCCTTGAGGTCATTATAATAAGTTTTATCTGTTTCAGATTTGGATTGGCGGTACCTACTACGGGCACAATCGCGGAGTTCCATCATAAGTCTACAAGTGTCCGTTACCCAGGGCAAGGAGTGATTATAATTTATTTTTGTCTTCTTAACTGGTGCATGTTTATTGAAGATCTCCAACAGATACTTGTTAAATGTGTCAACCATGTCATCAACACTAGGTAAATCGTACAAGGAGTCCCAGTTTACAGATAGCAAATCTCTATTAAAGTCGTCCATATTTATGTTTTTTAGTGGTCGATAATATATATATTTGGGAGGTGGTTTTGTTTTTTTTATTTGCAACTCAACATTTACCATTGCATGACCTTCATCACTATCCGTTATTTTCGTAACTGATACGTCACGGACAGCAGCATTTGTACACACAACGTCAATTAGTTTTGCAGAATGGCTAGTGAAGTGTGTGGGTTCGGTGACAACTTGCTTAAGATCCACACAACTCAGGTAATTATTAAATTTAATGGTATCCGTTTCATTTAACTTCAACATATTCATATTGATGTCTCCGAGGAACACTACGTAATCGTGGTCTGAAAAAAATACTGTAGATTCCGTTAACGCATCAATGAACTTGTCAACGTCAACCCATTGTGCCCTATATGCTGTACCAATCGCCAAAGTATGCCCGTTAACTTTCGTAGACAACCACATCTGTTCGACATCAGCTTCCGGATGCTTAACAATACGTGTGCGTAGATTTTTCTTTACGTAAAAGGCTAGTCCTCCCCCGCGTCCGTCCTTCATATGCTTGGGGCGTGCAGTAGTGTGCAGTCTATATCCTGGTGGAGCCGGCGCACGTGCTTCGGTACCAGACTTTAACCAAGTTTCATTAATTGCAACTATCTCAGGCTGGAAGCGATCCATTGCGATAAGGAAATCATCACATTTTGCAGGTAACGATCCAGGATTATATAACCCTAGCTTAAAATGTTTATTTTTAGGAGCCATCACTGGAAACAGTAACAAATATGATGCAAAAGCAAGCCAATATGATAAAATAAAAGAGTTAAGATTTCCATCAAAATGTTTAAAGAAATTAATGAAATTAGCAACAGAAGGAATATAAATTTAATTAGTTTCGCACGTGAGTTCGCCGCAATATAAATTCGCTTTATGATATTTTGCATTGCTGCAGCACCTTTTAACTCGTTAGCCACGAATATTGAAGACCTAAAAACATGTAAATTACCAGTTTTATACATCAAAATTTTATGTGAAAATCGAGAAAAATAGGATTTATATAACTGGACTATTTCAAGGAAGTTGACAGAGACTAGGTACAACTCAAAATTACAACGACACTGACAATAATTCAGTTTTAAAGTAAACATTTTTGACAAGTATATTATACAAAGATGAAAATAAAAAAGGAGGACATTTATTTTAAAGGATATGGTTAATTTAGGACTAATTAAATTAAATATTTTTAGATAAACATTTGGCATGCACGGTGACACAATTGTTAATGAAAAAAGAAAAAGACAGTCACTCTTTTTCAGTGGAGCCAACAACTTCGGGACCAAAAACACGTATTAGATCCCGTTCAGCACGTATGCGGTGTCGGGGCGCCTCAGGCGACTGGTGCTGTCGAACATATATGCGGCCGTCCCGAGTCCAAACGTACCGCCATCTGTGACGCGCTGCCAGATCACGAGCACGACGAAATAGATCTCTATTAAGTTTCGTCAACCGCTCGTTGACGTAGAATCGGCGTGGAGGCCCGGGCACTCCAGTGCCCTCTGATGTCACACCACGACGAACACGCGCCGCCTGCAGTAACCGGTCACGAAGTGCACGACGCGCCAGACGAACAACAATCGGGCGGGGACGTGACCCAGCTGCAGGTCCGGCTGCGTCCTGCTGTCCAGTTGATAACGGGCCTACACGCGTTACACTCACTAAGTCCTCCTCAGTTACGTGGACCCCCAGTTTATCTGCTAGTGTGATGGCTATATGACCCAGACTCTCTCCTTGCTGTTCTGCGACACAGGAGATTTCGACTTCATTTAGCAATAGGTCCTGATCGCGATCATTTATCTCGGCCTTCAGCTCAGCAATAGAGTTTACCAAGGACTGCTCGACAGCACTCCCTACGGTGGCACTACGCCCTTCTGCCTGCTCCCTTACTTGCAGTTCTAGGCAGCCAACACGTTGAAGCAACCCATCATACTTCTTCTCACAATCATCCTGCCTCTTATTTAATTTTTCAACTGATTCTACCAGCTTAGCTATCTGCATCCTGTCTGCTATCCGATCCTCTCGGTACTCTTCCCTGAACTGGCGCAGTTCAAGGAGCAGCATTTGTACATCAGTTAATTCTATCGTTTCATTAAGAGAGGTGGTGTTAAGATCAATAAGAGGCAAAATCAGTGACTTGTCAGTGACAAGTGACAAGTTGTCACCAGCTTGGTCGATAGGGCTCATCGCTGCGGCACCGCGTTGTCGCGTCACTCCACCCACGCCGGCATCTCGGACGGGCGTGTTGCTATTGTCTGTTCGAGGCTGATTGCAGATACAAAATGGGCATCGCCAGGTCGCTTTGTGCTCAGACGTCATGGTGTTGTAGAACCGTTGCTCTGATACATTTGCACAGGCAATGTCGTACCTTTTATTGCATGAACTACACAGAAGATATTGTCTTGTAATGATTGGTTTAAGACAGCCATTTTAAAAGGATTTTAAAGTCTTTTTTATATAAGTAGTAGGCAAGTACTGGAAATCGAACTGTGGTCCTCTAAAATGTTTACAAAAAACAAAACATAAGAATAAAAGACTATAGTTGACACCGTGTCTCGAACTCGAGTCGCATCGGGTGATAGGCGAACGCACTTCCACTGCGCTAATCGTCCTCCAAAATGTTCACAAAAACAAAATAATGTAGAATCAGTTGGTAACAACCGTGACTCGAACTCGGGTCGCAGCAAGTCAGAGGCGAACGCACTTCCACTGCGCTATCTCACAGTTAAGTATACTGGCGAAATTGATGAGTTGTATTGAGACACTGCATTAGACAAACGAGTCACACGTCACTGTGATTAGTCATTTATTTTTACGCCACCGACAATCCAAAGTAAAACACCTTTGTCACAGTCTAATTCTACCGATTCACTTGCACTTTTCTTCCTGGTTATTGCACGCCAGGTGCATTCACTTACACCAATCGATAAGTAACTTTAATGGGAGTCCGGGAATATAAGTTTTATAGAAAGATTTGGGTGATAACGACTAAAAATGATTTTAACAATATACAAGCTCGTAAACACGTCCGGCGCGATCGGAAGCGCACCGCTACCAATAAATAGCCATGGAAGTAATAAGTACTTTGTACAAAGTAGATACTTATTACTTGTATTATATGGAATGAAACACACACAACGACTATCTTGTCAATTTTAATGGAGTGGTTTGCCATTGCCTTCTCCATTTCACACACTAGTTGACGATCATCAACCAGAGTGCAGGTTTCCTCACGATGTTTTCCTTCACCGGAAGCAATTGGAGGTCGATGAAAACTAACATAGGTTCATGAGTCAGATTGGTATACCTAGAAACTCTTGTACCACCCGTGGTACAAGAGTTTCTAGGTATACCAAGGGCGGGATTCGAACCTGTGACCTTTGCAGGCACAGGCGGCGCAAAGGCCGCAAAAGACGCCCTACCACTCGGCCACCGCCACTCCGCATCGCATTGTATAAAAACTTGCTGCCCATTTGACGACCTCCGTGGCCCAACGGTCATCACGCCGGACTGTTAAACCGGAGGTCCCAGGTTTAATCTCCGGTTGGGTCAAGATGGAAAATGGTTATATTCAGACTAGCTGTTGCCCGCGGCTTCGCCCGCGTGAGTTTTGCTTAGATGAAAAATCTTTTTGTGTTAAAAATTGTAGTAACCTAAACTCCAGTACTTAAAATTTATGAATATTTAGAAAATGTTCATCAGGTTGAACGACTTTTGCTAAGGCGCCATTTCCATATAATGTAATAGTGTAGCTGGTCTCTTGGAATTTTTTATCAGATCATCCTGATCTTCGATTTTTATACGTCAACAGAAAATGCTCGTCAGATTGATAAACTTTTGCAATGGTACCATTTCCATATTTCTTTTAGTTTAGCTGTTCTGTTAAGGTTCTTCATCAGGTGTTTCAGTATTCAAAATCAATTATAGCCTAAATGTTGCCTAGGCTTAATAGCTATACAACAAAAAAAGTTTCATTCAAATCCGTCCAGTAGTTTTTGCGTGAAATGTATAGACAGACAAAAATTTTTTTTGCTTTCTATTATTATTTGTGTCCCTCTATCCATTTCAGACAAAAATACTAAATGTACAGACAATAGTAGATTGTTGCATCGAGCAGAAAGTGACTTTTAATTGCATCGAGTTTTAAAAACACGAGTGCAATTAAAAGTCACTTTTGCGAGATTCATAATCTGCTTTTCTTTCAACTACCGGTCCTAAGGTCCTTAATTCGCGTCAATTTTCTTTTTTTTCGGCAATGGTCGCACATTTTTAATTTATATAATCAGCCTTTGTTCGCGGGAATAAAAATAAGTCTGATTGGCTGATACAAATCTAGTTGGTCATGCTTACAGCCTGTGATTGGCCTATTCTTATAGGAATAGCGCTGATTGGCTGACATAAATCTAGTTGGTCATGACTGCAGAATTAAGGCCTGCGATTGGTCAGTCGGTTGGGATATGCGGCCTTAGGACAAAAACAATGCAGTATTGGATTTTCATACTACTTTTCTGCACTGTTTTCAAGTAAAAACAGTGCAACAATGGATTTTCATACATACTTTACTGCGCTGTTTTGCTATGGAGCAATAAATTGCTGTTTTGTGCATACTATTTAGGTTATTAATGGCAAAATTACAGCGTAGTTGGAAGAAAAATAATGTAGCTAGCGCTAAAAATGCACAATGAATTTTGATGCACTTTTCACTGTTGCCAAGTAACTAATATAATAAAATAATTCACAAATTCTTTGCTGTTATTTTATTAAGTTTATTTCTTGTGTTGGATCCTGGGCCTTGGATGTTTATCTACGAGTAAATATGTATTTTTTATAAAATATAGTATCGTTGAGTTAGTATCCCGTAACATAAGTCTCAAACTTACTTTGAGGCTAACTCAATCTGGGTGATTTGTCCGTACTGATATGTTTATATTATACATATACGTTCAGATTTGTCAGTTTGTGAATTTGTGAGGATGTTTGACTCCATCACGCAAACAATCTACTTGGCCGATTTCGATGAAATTTGGTACACGGGATGAAAAATACCGGAAACAAACAGTACCTACACAGGGTAATTTTTATACCCAAATTCCCACCGGAGCCAAGACCCGGGTCGCGGCTAGCAAATAATACATACATACATATTATCACGCCTTTTTCCCGTGGGGGTAGGCAGAGACAGCAAATAATAAATCTACATATGTAGGTATTTGATATAAAATATAGTATTGATTAAAATATTGAAACATTTTTTAGATATTCCTCTGAGATTGAAACTAACGTGAGAAATACACATTACGATTTCGATCCTAACTGGCCTTGAAAATGACTTCCATATGAAGTCATTACTAGTCTGCTGGCCCGGCAAACACACGCGAGTATCCGTAAATAAAATCGTAACATCATCATACACTATGTAAAGTGAGTTTGGTTTGGTTGTTTGTTTGAACGCGCTAGTCTCAAACTACTAGTCAGATTTGAGGAACTTTATGTATGATACTTCATTCATGAAGAAGGTTACGCTAGAATCCCGATTCTTAAAATTCTCACGAAAGCCGCGTGGCACAGCAGCATGCATAGACATTCTATTAAGAGGATAAAAATAAAAGAAATAAAAATTACGTGTCATTGCTATAGTTTATTGATTTAAAATACAAAAGAGTGACATTAAGCTTAATCCTTTTATTGTTGCAGTGCCTGCGAACTGACAATCCGATAGAAAATAAACATAGCTCATATCGCATACCTGCACCAAACATTTACAATCCATGCTGTCACAGTATAAATAAATAAGTATAGTGTATATTGGTGGACGTCAGATTCGCTGATTGTCTGTAGAGCTGCTATTTTTTTCTGTCAACCATTTTTCAGACATTATTATTGTTATAATTATATACAGCTGACAGGTTATAAAAACACAAGCACAAATTTTCACTTTAACACATTCATTCTTTCTTACATTCAGTGCCAAACATTTTATATTATAATACATATATACTACGGCATATTTCGTAGTAGGCATTGGATGTAAAGAGCTCAACTCATTGTTTACATTACTACACTGTACAAATTTACAATATTCACAGTTTTGAAACAAGAATATAATGGAAGTAGTAAAAGTACATTGGTTCATAAGAAATAGGACAAGCTTATTTATATCACAAATGCTTGGCTTGGCCACAAATTGTAAGAACAGAATGCGAAAATAAAATAAAAAGTCAGCAAATACTAAATAGAAAATCTAAAGTTAGTCGCCCGACTGAAATCTGCGAAATTTAACAACTGACAAAAAATTATCTAACGTCCACATACATTACATACTCAAGCGCAAACAACTAGGGCCATCTTGAGTAATGGTTAGAACTATTAAAATAGGTTGGTGTGTTCATTATCACTTATCTTCGCGACTAGTTGTTAAAAGTATAATGTGCTGCAGATTCCCTTATCTCTAGTATATAACAAAATATGCTCCATATGTAAACAAAAAAAAAATATGTTGATATCTCTTTCAAAAAAAACTAACTGTAATGCCTTTATTAATAACAAGAGCGTTATTGACATTTTTATGTGGAAATCTGCGGCTTTTTGATACAATTTCGTTATTGCTCTATAGTCAAATTAAACACGTATAACCATACCTATGTATTGTTTCTTATAGTCTTTCTAACAATCCTATAATCTCATGAAGCAGAAAAGTATTATAGTAAATATTATACAGATATTTGAAAATTTATAGTACATAACAGCAAGATTAGAAATAGATTCAAATCTACAATGAAACGGGTAAAACTATTACAGCGCTATAAGAAATAAAGTTTGAGAAATACTTTAATGCTTCATGTAAAACAAATCGCCAGTACCTTACAAACATTTTAGGATAACTAAATTAATAGTGATTTCTTTTTACATTATAAAATCGGCAACGTTTTGCAGTCAGTACAATATCTGCTGTGTGTTGCGTCGTCACGGCGCCCGCGCTGGTTCGGACAAGCCTCAGTCAATAATTAACTAAAAACAATTCTAAATTATTATATTTCGCTAATTCCTCGATCGAACCAGCGCAGCCGCTTCCCGTACTCGGCACTCACGACACTTCCACGACCACACAAAATAATACGAGCAAGTATGCTTATAAAAGTATTCGATATACTTTAATAGTCGCATTGCCATCCGTCATTGGTCAAGAACTGTTGGATTTATTAACAAATAAATTTGATTATTCTTGACGTTAAGATGGACGCTCATTCATATGCATTGCTTGCATATTTAGGCTGTAAAAGCCATCGATTAGCGGCACAGAAGCGCTCAAAAAAAATGTCCAAAAGTCGCCCGTGAGTGCCGAGCCGTAATCATAAAAATTTCCGGCACAATAAGGCAGTGTTCAGTTAATGCTATACAAAATATCTCCGATACAAAGTTTCGACCAGTCTGTTGCATTGAGGTTAGTCTATTGTAGATTCAAATCCAAAAAGGTTGAACAAGTCAGTTATTTAAATTTATTAACCTACCCAAAAATTTTATATATGATTCAACATTCTCGTAACCTACAAGTACATTTTGTGTTTTTACAGAATTACCCTATACACTATTCTGTTTTACACATTTGAATATTCCAACGGGTCAAAAATAAGTCTGTACATGAATTTAAAAATAGTACTTGTTACTTGAGACATCACAAGCGGGATTGAAACCAAACATTTTAATATATTACAAGTATAAAATGCGAGGGTTTCAAATTATTTTGGACAGTCAAATTCAAAGAATCATTAAAATCATTATCTCCAGTGTCACATAACTCTTTGTGCATTAAAAACATCTTAAAACTATTTCTTTGTGTAAAAACAAATTCTCATTGGCCCTTTGAATTTCAGCTATCAGTTGCCGACAGTTTAAAAATATAAAGCTTGCGATAAAACTGAACGAAAGCCTAACTAGCATAGATCGAACTAAACACTAGATTATTTCAGTTTTTATATTCCCAGTCAATATTTAATGTTTGGTTTTACTAATTTATATACAATATTTATTCACTATCATATTGCGTCCTTGATATGCATTGCGTAACAATAAAAAAACCTAGCTTTCATGCCATATGCATCCGGATTGGTGGATCTGACTAATATGTAGTCTGTAGTCTAAGTACTGATCGAAAGCGTTCAAATAATACAGTTACAACGTAACAAATCGTCTAATATTTTTACAGTCAGACTTATATAGCATTAAATAAAAAATAGAATTATAAATATTACCTCTCGTCCGCTCGCAAGGTCCTCTAGTCCACTACAGTTTCGCTTACACTAGGCGGCGCCGTCGCACTAGACACAGACACTGTCACTATCACTGCACTCACTCGGTTCGTTCACACAGTCGCGTATAGTTCAGACGCGGGCGGCGGTGCGCTAGTGTATGGCGACGGGCGAGTGCGCGAGCGAGCACACTGGCTGCAACAACTCGTCCTCGCGCCGCACGCCCTCCACCTCCATGCGCTCGCTGCCGCCCCATAGTCGAGCGCCGCCCACTGATGAAATAAAAAAAAATTAATCTATTTGATTTACTTGACACTCTGTTTACAAAATAGCTATCTGTTTGATGGCTATCGTGTTTAAATATGCCAACAGATGACTGCACCTACGATTGAGGGCAGATATCTGTCAGATGGTATAACGCTGTCAATGTCAATGTGTCAAATTCAAATGACAGTTGATCATACTCGATCGAAAAACTATAACCTTCATTACCTATTTGAAAAAAAATAGATAGCTATTTTGTAAAAAGAGTTCATAGTTTTACCACTACTGCCTACTTGGGGATATTAGTGAACTAATTAAAATAAACTTAATTTATAAAATGGATCTTAAGCAATTTGTGATAATTTGTTTATATTTAAGCGTATTATATAGAGGATGAAAATGAAATGTTATAATCATAAAAATAAATTGCGAAAATCATATTTTACAAATAAAAATCGCACAGCAGCATGAATATAAAAATCTTAAAAAAAAATCAATGACATAAAAATCTGCAACTCTCGCTCATAATTTATTTTTTACATCACATAATTATTTTTTTTTAACTTCATAATTTCAGAAACTCATTCAAAAATATTTACTCCTAAAGAGAGACTTCTACGAAAGCAAATTTAAGATGAAGAAACACTGAAGAATCGATCGAGCTTCAATTTGCAGATCTTTTAACATAAAATGCTTTAACATAAAAAAAAAAGTCATGCAACAACGAGACATGCGGCAGACTTGGCATTCCTCAACATAGGAAAAGGGTAGTGGATAGGGTTGCCATATGCCAATTACTTTAATTTTAATAAAATAATATTTTAAAGATAAAGAAGATCTAGCATATTGAGTGTTTATAGATTTGGGACTATTTATTGCATAATAGACCGTGTTAAATGTATTATGTACAGTCTTGTTAACGGTTTCGATTTAATATTGAAGATGATCAGTATTATTTAACGGTTAACAGCATAAATTCAAAATCAGTTTTGATTTGACATAAATGCACTTATGCAATAGTACAAACTTGTAGATCGGCCTTCGTTAGCAAAGCTGATTTTCAAATTATTTATTTTCGACTCGAAAATGGCAATCAAATTAAATGATTTATTGATCACAGCAAACTGAAATCGCCCTGTCATTGGCCTCATTCCAATGACTTGATCAATCAGCATGGCAACCCTTGACATTGTAGGTGGGGGTAGGGGTAGGGGGGGGTTGATAAACATAGTGTTGTCCGACCTGGGGGTCGCTAGCGGCCCGGCCGGCGTTAGTGTCTGGGGGGCGCGCCCCCGGGCCGCTCTAGTCATCGCGGGTCCGATGGACCATCTGCCGCGAAACACACCACGTTATACACACATTTTTTTTTTCATTTCATAAAAATTGTGGTGGAAATGTGGAGCCTTATGATAAACACCACCTTTCTATGAAAAAAAATAGTTTTGTTTTTATTTCAGTGAGGTGGCAAAACCTTTGGAGAACTGGGTAGTGACGGACTTTTATAACGCCACCTCCTCATGAAAATGTTGTTGGTTCCTGTGATTGGATACAGGTATATACAGACATGTTAGAACATTATGTGGAACTCTGTGGAAGTCATCTGTTTTGATTAGACTGCCACCAGACTAATGTAATTTAGGAGATATTTTTTGTAGTAAATGCAATATTATTGCTGGTTTTGACATTTCTTAAAAACAGTTAAAATAGTAGGTATAAAATACGTTATTTTTAAAACTTTAAAAACCAGGTAACTTCCTCATGATGAATCAAAAGGTTCGATTCGCACACATGAGTTAATCAATTGATGATGAAGCGTTAGCGAAGAACATGACACAAGCTGACATGACGATGGTTACACTAAATGATCGGATTTCACAAATGACATTACCAAAGTGAGAAAATAAAAATAAAATATTAGGAATTAATGCAATTTTTGAAGTAGGAAACTAATATTTTTTCTCTTTGGAAATGTCAAAATATATGAAGTTAATCAAATCATATTAATTATCATTATTCATAACTCATTGCTATATCACCACAGAACAATTATTAATTTAATAATTTTTCAAATTTTTAATCCGTCCCAGTTCTTGGCATATCCAGACATTTTACAGCATCCGTTATCAGGAACCGTCGACCATAAGAGCATTCTTATAAACCACAGGTAGCATTGAATGTGCAATCTGCAGGGTATTTAAATGACCCCAGCTTGTTTGATCAATCTATCAGCCAACATGTTGTGTGATCACAAGAAGATTCAATACTCACGTTTTGATGAGACGGTCAAAACCAGATGACAATCACCACCAAAAAGGTGTATGGTGTGCCTACAGTACACCTATTGGATGTACCGCATGCCTACGGTATACCTATTGGATGTACCGTATGCCTACGGTACACCAATTGGATGTACCGTATGCCTACGGTACACCTATTGGATGTACCGTAATATTGGAAAACTGTAACCGTAGTCTGCAACACTACCCTGATTAAATCCACTCCCGACTCGTGGTCCAACCGCTATTCTTTTCATGCTCTGTTTGAAAAATTCTGTTATAGCCGCTATGGACTCATTCCATAACCTGAAAACTCCTTTTGAAGCGCACGCGACACTTGGGACACCGAGGTATAAGAACGAACCCAGTCGTTTAAAACCATCAAGAAGAAGGCACGGTCCAAAGAGAACTGGAGGCCCTCCAAAGAGCCGACTGGCAGGAAGTGGCGCAGGACAAGGAGTGGAAGCTTCTTAAATCGGAGGCAATCGGAGTCGTCGACCCATCGAAGTAAGTAAGTAAGAACTCACCTTTGCACATCGCCTCGAATTGCCCCATTGGACATCCCAAACGCCACACAACTCCACTTCAAGCAGTAACTCCTATAGGAACAAGAGTGAGTTATGATAAGACCAAGGTGTGTCGTTAGACTGACCGTGCGGATGGTGCTGTTGCGTGTTGGTGCTCTCATCGGCCGTGCGTTTGAAGAAGTTGTGCTGTAACGCGTAGTACGGCGTCACGCGCTGCTTCGGGTCGTACTCCAACATGCGCAGGATTAGGTCCTGGAAACACATATCATTATATTAGCATCCTACGTACATGGTTCATACAGTCATCGAATACCTCTTTGCGGGGCAATCGTAAGATGAGGGATAAATAATTGGGAGAACATTTTAGACAACCTTGTCACTGCAGTCGCAGAATATGTAATAGTGCTGCAGTATCAGGCGTCACTATCAAAGTCGTTGGACAAATGTATGTCTTATTAAACTATAATATTAGTTATTGAAAAGTATACCCATAACAAGATGTTGCGTGGGGCGCGAGGTGCAAGCACCTCGCGTGCTGTGCAGGGCAATTTTACTTTTGCAGTTTCGAGTTTGTTCAAGAAAAGTTTTGGACAAAAAGTCATCTACATAGAAAAGTTTTCGGTTCTGGAATAAGGTGAAGAGCCGAAAGACTATTTTCGCTTTTGTTGTTTGCTATGAAGACGCAGCTCGGCTTGCTGCCTGGATGAAGGGCTCTGCCTTCAGCCTCGCCTTGCCTCTCGGCTTCATATACGCAGCTCGGCCTCGGCCTTGCGGGCCAAAGCGCCTGGGCTAGTTACTAGGGGTTTGAGATTACATTAAGAAGTCGTCCATGTATAGGAAGGGCTCGGCCTTCGGCTTCGCCCCGCTCTTTGCTCACAAGACGGAGCTCAGCCTTCAGCCTCGCCTGGACGCTAGTGGCCTGCCAAGTTGGGTTGGGCAATCATCGATATTCTCGTCTAACAATAGGTCGAAACGAAAAACGTCCTGGTAGCAGTAAATCTGTACCTTGAACTTGAGGTAGTCGGAGACGCCGTGGCCGGGCTCCCCGCGGCGCCGCGCGGCCGGCCCGCCCCCCTCCACCCCCAGGATGTCGTGCAGCCGCCGCGTGCCCGCCGCGCGGTACTTGCGGACGCCGCTGCAACAATCACTGTTATTAGAGACTAGCTGGCGCCCGCGGCTTCGCTCGCGTTAATCCTTTCTTAGCGGATGCTTACGTCATAACATTTACCTGCATGCCAAATTTCAGCCCGATCCGTCCAGTGGTTTGGGCTGTGCGTTGATAGATCACTATGTCAGTCAGTCACCTTTGAGTTATATATATATAGAAGATGGTGGCCAAGTGGTAATGACACCCGCCTGAGGTCGGACCCGGGCACAAGGAGGGCACTTCTTAGAAACGGGGCGTCATATATACCTACTACTACTACAAATGAAAGTGTACACCGTGAACACGTCAATGTGTGCATTTTCATAGTCATAGCGTCCCAATCCGCAAACGAACAGGGGAGAAGTGCGGGATACGCACGGGGTACGCTATATTGCGAGGGGCAGGGAGCTTCCTTTCTGTACGAAGCACTTATGTATATTAATTCTGCGACCCGAATGCAAATCCTCCCTGTGCCTCTGACTCATGTATGGTAATTTTCTCATAGACCACCACCTGCTTGCGGTGAAGGAAAACATTGTGAGGAAACCTGCACATTGGCTGACTGTTTAGTTTACTAGTGTTTATACGGCTACTGCCACTAGATGCGGTAGTCGCAAAAGTCATGTCAGATGCTTCTAGTCGACTTGAATAAAATTTGACACCAGTGTTAGTAATAACACAGTCGATAAGAAAGAAGATTAGGGACTAGCTGTGCCCGCGAACTTCGTCCGCGCGTAATTTACTATTGTTAATTTCTCCAGTTTTAAGCGGCGTATCAAGATGAAACCTATGCCAGATTTTAAGTTAGACCTTCAACAATACAACAAAAACCCCATCTAATTTCGTCCAGTCGTTTTTGCGTGATGCGCGTAACTTACAGACTGAAAGACAGACAAAAAGTCAGACAGACAAAAAAATTGTTAATAATAATTGTTGTAGTCGATAAAACAGTTCATATAGATAAAGCAGTCTAGATTCAGCACTACAATGTTACACAATGCTATAGCCCACAACTTATATTAATAATCTCAAAGTATATAATATCTTACCTCCCGTCTTTCCCATTTACTTTTTTCAGTACATAACCTCCGCCCTCCGACGCTGGTAATTTGTCGAAGAACTTTCTGGTTTTGTGAGCCTGCAAACAATAAATAAGTAAATTTTTAATCTATACATATAATAAAACAATAAAAATATTTTGTCTGTACATTTAATATTTTTGACTGAAATGGATAGAGGGAGACCTAAAAAGAACAATAGAAAGGAAAAAAATTTTTTTGGAATTTCTTGTCTGTCTGTCTGTCTGTCTGTATGTATGTACGCGTTTCACGCAAAAACTACTGGACGGATTTGAATGAAACTTTTTTTGTTGTATAGCTATTACGCCTGGGCAACATATAGGCTATAATTCATTTTGAAAACTGGAACACCTGACGAAGAACCATAACGGAACAGCTAAACTATAAGTAATATGGAAATGGTGCCTTAACAAAAATCGTTCAACCTGATGAGCATTTTCTGCCGACGTATAAAAATTGAAGATCTGGAACATCTGATGAAAAGCTCCAAGAGACCAGCTACACTATAACATATATGGAAATGGCGCCCTAGCAAAAATCGTTCAACCTGATGAGCATTTTCTGCTGACGTATAAAAATTGAAGATCTATGGAACATCTGATGAAAAGCTCCAAGAGAGATTTTTCATCTAAGCGAAACTCACGCGGGCGAAGCCGCGGGCGACAGCTAGTGAACTATAAAGCTCTGGTCAAACCTAAGAAAATTTCGCGACGCGTGCGAAATTAGAGCGAGAGAGACACAGTTATTATAAGGAGTGAACGAGATGCACATATACAAGTTTCGTACGCCGCACACAGAATTCGCGTCGGTATGACTAAAGCATAAACCATTTATTAATGAAAATAATAAACTAAAATCCGTTTCTTTCGCAGAGTAGAAGGAAATGTATGAGGAGCACTTCGATTGCGGACTTCCATAAAAAGAGAGATATTAGGAGCACCTATAATCGGCGAGCATGTATGAGGAGAGTGATGAGTGTAGACGCGAGAGAGATCTGTAAAGATCGTAGCAAGTGGAAATCGCTAGTCTCTGCCTACCACTACGGGAAAAAAGCATGATAATATGTATGCATGCACAAAAATATATCAAGATAGATCGACGACGCGAGTGCGTTGCTAAGGGATCGCCCGTGTCAATTTTTGCATAAGCCTTGATTTATAACTGTGAAAGTATGAGGAGCACACAAACCTGGTCCAGCAAATGATCAGGCGGCATGCCCAGCACCTCAACGATCTTGTTCATCTGGTCCAGCTCGTTGGCGCCGGAGAAGAGAGGCTCGCCCGTGTGCATTTTCACAAGGATGCAGCCCAGTGACCACTTCTGTGTGAGTATATGAGGAGCACACAAACCAGGTCCAGCAAATGGTCAGGCGGCATGCCCAGCACCTCAACGATCTTGTTCATCTGGTCCAGCTCGTTGGCGCCGGAGAAGAGAGGCTCGCCCGTGTGCATTTTCACAAGGATGCAGCCCAGTGACCACTTCTGTGTGAGTATATGAGGAGCACACAAACCTGGTCCAGCAAATGGTCAGGCGGCATGCCCAGCACCTCAACGATCTTGTTCATCTGGTCCAGCTCGTTGGCGCCGGAGAAGAGAGGCTCGCCCGTGTGCATTTTCACAAGGATGCAGCCCAGTGACCACTTCTGTGTGAGTATATGAGGAGCACACAAACCTGGTCCAGCAAATGGTCAGGCGGCATGCCCAGCACCTCAACGATCTTGTTCATCTGGTCCAGCTCGTTGGCGCCGGAGAAGAGAGGCTCGCCCGTGTGCATTTTCACAAGGATGCAGCCCAGTGACCACTTCTGTGTGAGTATATGAGGAGCACACAAACCTGGTCCAGCAAATGGTCAGGCGGCATGCCCAGCACCTCAACGATCTTGTTCATCTGGTCCAGCTCGTTGGCGCCGGAGAAGAGAGGCTCGCCCGTGTGCATCTCCACGAGGATGCAGCCCAGCGACCACATGTCGATGGCCAGGTCGTACGGGATCCCGAGCAGAACTTCCGGCGACCGGTAGAACCGCGACTGGATGTATTGGTATATCTGGAAGGGGATGTTTTAATCAATATAATTAGTCACTGCGACCTGATTGCGGACCTCCTTAAAAATGGAGATTTTCTTTTTTTTATATTAGATACTAGCTTTTTTCCGTGGCTTCGCCCGCGTTTATTTCCTTTGAAGTGCTTTCTCCCAGAATGAGAGGTACCCTGTGTCCTTTTCAGTACTTCTAACTATGTGTATGCGAAATTTCAGGAAGATTGGTTTAGTAAATAAAGCATACAGAAATAACTAACAAATTCACTTTCGCATTGATAATATTAGTTAGGATTACGAGCAAGCGAAGAAACATTTCATACAACTATTAGAGACCTCTTGTAGTTTTGAAAACGTATCTTAAGTTAGTTCCTACAAATAGATTGAGATTAAAGATGGAAGCGGAGGTCACTTACAACAAAATGTATTTGTACACGCCAAATTATTGACGATACATTCATTGATGTATCATAAAAAAAAAGTCGACCAGTCTCGCTCAAAAAGTGTCCGAGAGGCAAAAATCTGATCGGTCAAAGGTCATTGCCAGTCTAATTTCACCCTTATGTACATGTAGAATAAGAGCTGAATTTATGTAAATTTTCTTACGTGTAACCTACGTTATTTTATTACGTTCGGACGTTTTTGATCGACATTATGTGTATATTGTTCTTTTGTATTGTTAACCTAGCATGGTATTCAATATTGACAAAATAAAGAATTTAAATTCGATAGGATAGGATTGTTAGGTCTCTAGCTTACGCTTATGATAGTCTAGATGTTAATTGAACGATTTATTAATATCAAAAACAAAGCCAATTAAAATAGAATCATTCAACACATATTGACCACGATAACCTTTCACTAATTACTTTATGAAACGAGGAAAATGACGCCAAACGCAAACGGATCAATGAATTTATCTGCGTAGATAATATAATAATTACTATATTATTATAATAAAACATTGAGACGCAGTTGGTGATAACCCCCTCTCATTGGTACTGAATCACACGCCCCCTGAGTGATTTGTACTTATTATCTACGCAATAATTGCATTCTAGGAATACTTTATCATAACGTCAAGCAAAGTTCATTTGAGCTCAAATGTTTTTTTTTATAACATAGGGCGGCAAACGAGCAAGCGGGTCATCTGATGGTAAGCGATCACCGCTGCCCATCGACTACTGCAACACCAGGGGTATCACAAGAGTGTTGCCGGGCTTTCAAGAAGATGTAGACTCGTTTTTTTAAGGTTCCAATGTCGCATCGGTTCGGGAAATCCGCCGCACTTTTTAACTTAATGGGGCTGCGCTTATAAGCAGATCTGCACTATTGTATAGGCCGTGGTTAGGGTGAAATGGTCCCAGAATGGGAAATCACCCGTTTGGTGCTTGAACTGGCGTCCCCAACTAGTCATAATAATATAATACTAAATAATAATCGGCAATGGTCATTGAATGAAGTCCGAAGTAATAACTTACTTCATTTCTTCTTGGTGAGTTGAATTGCATGTTTCAGAAAGAAATGGTGTAGAACCAGTATTTGGCCACGGCGACGCGACGGTCACATCAATTGCCTCTTTAATTTTGTAAAAACTTCCAGTAGCACTATATGCATGCCAAATTTCAGTTAAATCAGTTCAACAATTCGGCATGAGAAGATAACACCTTATTATTATTTTTTGTGCGCTTACGTATTACGCTTATTATCTAATCTGTGGCAGCGCCCCCTAAAACTTGATTTATCATGCCAATTATACTCTTAATAAGGACATAATAATTATTAGGCAATTATGACGTTGGTCACCATAAACCAGCGGTAAACTGTATCAACAACAAAATAATGTAGCTAGGGCAAGTATCTTAAATTATTTATTCAAAAATGCACAATGGATTTAGATGCACTTTTCACTGTTACTATTATACAAATCTTTGCTGATACTTTATTAAGTTTATTTCTTGTGTTGATTTATCGATTTAAAGATTAAAATTATTGAGGCATACTATAGGTTAATTGTACGAAAGCGTGATTTTATTGTGAATCATAAATAACTTATTGTATTCTTGGAATACTTGACTTTATTAATACAAGTTTGAGCTATAAAATCCGCGGAATATTTATATGGAAAATTCTTCGTCGAGTATTGAACTATTAATCGTGCAAAGATAAGAAATGCTAGTTCAAGATCAAAGTCCCAAATTATTAACTTTTTATATAACATAGATAAAATAAATTAATTGCATTTTAGTGAAGGTGGGTTTTTGGTAAACGGTGAAGGTAGTTTGTTCGTGATGGTGAAGGTAAATGTGGCAGCCACAGCATCGATAGCAAAAATCAGCTTACCCTTTGACCTAGTTGACATGAACTGCCGAAGTCCACGATTTTGATGGCTGACCTCTTCGGGTTGCATAGTAAAATATTCTCAGGCTTAAGATCACAGTGAATTATATTTAGTTCTGGAAAAGAAGAAAACAACATGATTAGTTTTCCAAAATGTATTTTTAAATAATTTTATGGCAACAATGAAGTATTTTCCCAAAAACCGTTTTGTTACCAAGATTTTACTGACAGGAAACGTTTTTGTCAAGATTGCAGTGCCAGTATTATATCATAAGAAAGACATACCAGGGTATGTAATCTGTTCAAAATTGTGGCCAAGAGCGAACCCATCTTGTATAAAAAAAGGAACATTAACTCGGCGGGTATTAAGAGACGGCGCGGAAGCTAAAGTTTAGCGGTGCCAGAGAACACTATGGCCATGAAATAATAAAAGAGCATCGATAGTACAGGTATCGGCAGGGAACTAGACCCAATATGGCGTCGACTGCGCATGTAAGACTCGCGGGGGAATGCGCGGGGAAGCACGGGTGCACGCTACCATACATTCCCGTTCCCCCGCAAACCGCACCTCCAAGGACATCTATTTTTCGGTTATGCGCAGGGTCTAGTTTCGCGCCAAATGATGTAGTAGTAGTAGAAGTGGACTCACCAGGCTGACTAAGGAACAGTAACGCGGTGCACAGGTGCTGCCCGAACTTCCTCGTGAGGTTGAGCGAGACGCCGCGGAAGGTGTTGCGTGTACTGAACATCATTTGGCACCAGTATCACCTATGACACACTCGTGAGGAGGACTCACCAGACTGACTAAGGAACAGTAATGCGGTGCGCAGCTGCTGCGCGAACTTCCTCGTGAGGTTGAACGAGACGCCGCGGAAGGTGTTGCGTGTACTGAACATCATTTGGCACCAGTATCACCTATGACACACTCGTGAGGAGGACTCACCAGGCTGACTAAGGAACAGTAACGCGGTGCACAGCTGCTGCGCGAACTTCCTCGTGAGGTTGAGCGAGACGCCGCGGAAGGTGTTGCGTGTACTGAACATCATTTGGCACCAGTATCACCTATGACACACTCGTGAGGAGGACTCACCAGGCTGACTAAGGAACAGTAACGCGGTGCACAGCTGCTGCGCGAACTTCCTCGTGAGGTTGAGCGAGACGCCGCGGAAGGTGTTGCGTGTACTGAACATCATTTGGCACCAGTATCACCTATGACACACTCGTGAGGAGGACTCACCAGGCTGACTAAGGAACAGTAACGCGGTGCACAGCTGCTGCGCGAACTTCCTCGTGAGGTTGAGCGAGACGCCGCGGAAGGTGTTGCGTGTACTGAACATCATTTGGCACCAGTATCACCTATGACACACTCGTGAGGAGGACTCACCAGGCTGACTAAGGAACAGTAACGCGGTGCACAGCTGCTGCGCGAACTTCCTCGTGAGGTTGAGCGAGACGCCGCGGAAGTTCGTGTTGCGCAGCAAGTCATACAGGTTGTACGACAGCAGTTCGAACACTAGGCACAGGTGGTTCCGCCACATAAAGTGGCGTTTCAGTTTCACTGTGGAAAGAAAATTTACTCATTATACTCATTGCATTTATTACAATACTAGCTGCGTCCCGGGACTCCGCTTTCGTGGAAATTTTGGGATTAAAATGGCTTACCCTATGGCCTTCTCAGTACTCCTAACTATGTGTATGTCAGAAGATTGGTTCAGTAGCTAAAGCGTGGAGAGGTAAATAGTGTGAAGTTGGGATTCTTTTGCGTCAGTTACTACTAAACAACATGAGAAAAACAATAAACAATGTGAATCGCTTGCAATATACAGTGGTGGTCAGATAATTAGAAAAACCAGTCGATTTTCCTACAAACGAGGTTACTTTGAAGCTTTGGTTCAACGCCAGGATTAATCTGAGCTGTGGTCTGATGATGGCCATCCAGATCGCTTTACACACCCAACTGATCAGATCAGCATTCAAAGAGCTACTCAGCTCAGCTTTCTAGAGTTTCAGGATTTCCATACATTTTCATGCTATTTTCGCGGTTTTTTTGTACATATCCAAACAGCTCTTAGAATGCTGCTCTGATCAGTTGGGTGTGTATAGCGATCTGGATGTCCTCCATTCTATCCTGGATGGCCATCATCAGATCACAGCTCAGATCAAATTGGTGTTTCTAATTATCTGTCCACCACTGTACATCTAAAGCTAATGATGATGATGACATTCCTACCATCTTCCTTCATCCCTTCAAAAGTGAAACTGCCCAAAGTGGAGAAGAAACGAGCAGGAACAAAACAACTACTTGAGAAAACTTCTCATTGATCGATTGATTCCTGCCCACTGCCCATGGCTACATGCACTTCGCACAACATTTCTTAACAATTATTATTATCGTTGAAGGTTGATCATAACTTTAACATCTTCCACATCGTACTAAATTGTACATTATCAAGTACTTTAATGTAATCCTAACTGACGTATCCCGAAGATTTTAAATACAAGTTATTACGACAACTTGAGCATACATAAGGTGTATTTATAAATAAACCTGTTACGTAAATATCGCACAACATCGAAAGTTATTTTTAGAATGTTTGAAAATAGATTCACTTCGATTATATTATTTTAATAGATACTTTTAGCCTTACTTCACGTAACAATTTTTACATATTATGTTAAGTAGAAGACTGGTCGGAGGTTGCTTTAGACAGAGAGGATTGGTGGGGGAGATCTTTGCCCAGAAGTGGGGCAATAAAGGTCAAAAAAACTTAGGTAGATATTATATATAATACGTAATCTCTCTCATCTGAGCCCTGTATATTTATCTATTTGAAAAAATTGTATAGCTAGCTATACAAACCTATTTAAATATGTACTCGTAAAATAAGAAAGAGAATAATCATAGTTATTTTTGAATTTTTGAGCATCTCAGATGCAATTAGTACTAAAGTACTCTCATTTAGAAATCATCATCTCTCTTTCTCTGCGAATTTTCTTCGTATAAAGACCTGGTCGCGGGTTCAAGTCCTGCTCACATGGAATTTTTTACCATATCTAATTTCTATATGAGAGTATTTTAATAAACATAGTGTTCTTACCTATATAATACTTATTTTCAGCGTCCGCTCTGTTCATCATTTCTAGTAACTTGACTTCTATTTGTGCCTGATTTAGGAAGGGTTTCTTATTCTTAATTATTTTAATCGCTACTTGACACTGCTCCTCGTGGTCATACGCCTTCACAACCTGGAATTGATAAAATTACTTTTTAAAAATAGCAACCTATACTAAAACACAAAACACTAGTCTAGTCCTTAATTTTTTGGTGTAGAATCTTGATCTCTAAATAGGAGATGAAGCTCCCTGCCCTGCGACTGTGTTCCCGAGCACATACTCTCTTCAAAACCAGAGTGAATAAGCTGCTTCTGGGTAAGGAAAGAGATGAGGTCTACGGTAGACCGTAGCGATACCGTAGACCTCATCTCTGTCCTCGAGCAAGATTGTGATCAAGAGCAAAAAAAAAGGTTGGCGCAGA
>CM031581.1:1833358-1863768 GCA_018467065.1 Ephestia elutella | reverse complement strand
TTGCTGAACTTTTGTACTACTACTATCTTGAAAAAATATGAGAATATATATTTTTTACTATGGTTTTCAAGAAATACTTATTTTTACTCTGTCCAGTATTGGTACTTTTCCGTACGCAGCAATGGAACTGCAGTCTTCCCTTTATTATAGCCAGCTCTAAATCTAAGCTAACGCGCCCTACGACGTGGGAGGGCCATCAAAATCCCTTCCTATGTTTAAAATAAAAATTTAACCCTAAAAGCAGTTACATTTTATGAAGGTTCTTTATGTGCCACAGCATCGCGGATGCATTTATTTGTTCTTATAAAATTGTTATTACCTCGTCCACAATTTCGTAAGTGCTTTCTTTTCAACGCCGTTTTGTATTAAGTTAGGATGTTCGCTATTAAACTTTGCGGGTTGCTTTAATATTGAATGAGCTTTTTTCAACACAGGAAAAGCTTCGGTTCGTTAGCGTTCTTTGTTCTCGAAGAAAATTCGTTTCCAATTTGAGGTCTTGTTTCTAATATGGAAAATTGCCGGAGGCCATATTTCAAAAGCCCAGCGAGGGACATTGCAAGCCTCCGAACAATTTTGCGAAGAAAAATAGCGGAAATTTCTTGAGAAAGGAATGTCGGAGTCGAATCTGATGTAAATTAAATCTGGCCGTGGTCAGACTCCGGCCGGGAATGTAAGTCACGACTACTTTTTATTCTGCTAAAGTTTGCGCCAACGTAGTTTTAGGCGACAATGGAATTTCAGGTAAAGTGACGTTATTTTTACACGACTGCCCTAAAAGGAGAAGTTTGTTTTCAGGGTGCATGTATGTGAGTTCCTTTCATCATCATCATTCCTAAACATGTGTGTATATAAGGTAACGTAGGTTGTGTCGTCTAGAACACTGCAGTCGTGTATTTTAATTTTTCTATCGGGTATGTGTTTACTTCCAACAATTGTAAGTTTTGAAAATTGATGAATTTAACCAAGAAAACAATATTTTTCATCAATTTGGGTACTCGCTGCAAGTACATTGTTAATTAAGTGCATTAGCTTATCTAACCTATCAGAATATCTGGGTTTGACAAAAATATTATTTAAAAAAAATGTACACATTGCAATTTTTTTTTCTTAGGATCCAAGAGTAAAATCCCGATAAATATATATTTTTGGTAACTATAGTCAGTAGAATGTTTCTCATTATTTTGTGTGATTTCTCGTACACATCAAACAATCCTGGCATAGTAGAGGTATAATGTCGCCTATTCCCCAAACTGCCGTTCATCCCCCGTCATCCCCTAGTACAGGTGGCATGGTCCAGGCCGATACATATTAATTGTTACATTAGCCTGCATTAGCCCAGGGACTACTCAGCCCCGGCTATGTTTTTAAAATGTCTTGTTTATGGACGGATAAAGTGGATAATAAAATCTACCTGGAGTTTATTGTACTCCTGGCACAGATTTTTATAAATACACAGTACAAAATTACAATTGACTGGACAAAAAATGTGAATGTGTATGTCACGGTACAGTAAAAATGTTAACTTTTTAGTTATTTATGAAATTTTAACGACTTAATTTAGGCCGAATCTTAAATCTATTGTTGCTACTTTCTCATTCGCTGAAATAAATAAATAAGTTTACTTTAGCATTTTTTTGGTTGCAAAAGTTTCTGACTAAAACATTTCACTCGATTTTGCTATCGGAGAACAAAATAGGATCACGTTTTCAAAAAATCTTCAAAATAATTTATCGACAAGGAAAGGAAATTTAGTCGATTTTTATTTAATTGCAAAAAGTTTATAAAATAAAGCCACATTCCATCTATAGTCTTCTTCACTGGTGCACTAAAGATTTGCCAGTACATATAACGATTTGTGTCCTACAAAAAAATAAATCGGGCGATTTCATGTAAGAAATTTATGTGTGCCAGATAAATCAGAAAGCGGATACGAGTTTATCCGTCCTCTCAAAATAAGGGCACAGTCCCTGGGCGGAGCTGGATGACTGATGCCCATGTTTGGGCCGCGGGACGGGGATATAGCGCGGGAAATTACCGGATTCTAGTATAGCCGTGTTTTTTTTATGTGCGTTCTATGTGTAGTCCAGGTTGGCAGAGAAAACTTGCTGGTTTTCTCCTGTTAACCTGGACTACACACATTTGGTTCAGCACGGTTTTGGTAATTTTTTACGTGACTGCCCAAAAAAGGAGTTATGTTTTCAGGCTCGTGAATTTCTTTATTCCACTTTACAAACACCTTGCAAGTAACATAGCCTGTGTTACCCGGTACAAATTCGAATATTCGGTAATCTGACGTTTAGAAATAGCAATCGTGGATTTTTTTATTTTGAAAAATAGTTATTGGCTTTGACATTCCTATCCAACGACATCGGGCCTTGCGTCATGGAAGTAGTAAGTACTTTGTACATTATTACTTCCATGCCTTGCGTAGCACCTAAGAGGGCCAGTGTGACCGTTTTAAAATTTGACAAAATACCAGAACATAGTGCTGTCAGTACTAAAAAATACTAAAAAGCAAAATTCAAAAATACCAAAATTCTACTAACATTTTTTTCAGAAATCCGAATAATCTTTTCAAAATTTTACCGGACGAGCAAAAAAAAAAAAAAAACAGACGCGTACGGGACAATTGTACAGAGGAGCAAAAGAAGGAAGCGTACGGGTAGTGATGTGTTTCAAGGAAAAAGGGGAAACTTTCTTGGAAATATTCACGACAACGGAAAAATTTATTAAAACCCGAGGAATTCCGAAATTTTCAACGGAAGAAATTTTCGGGAGGAGGGTGGGAGGGGTTTTTACGTGAAAACACGCAAAAATACCAAAAACAAATACCAAAATAGACAAAATAGTTAAAATTCTACCAATATTATACTAAAATTTGGTTAAGTACTAAAATTATACTAACATCATTCTGAGATGCCCCAATTATACTAAATTAGTACTGAAAATACCAAAAACGGTCACACTGAAGAGGGCACAAAAAATATAAAAAAAACACAGCCGACTTGAGAAGCCCTCTCTTTTGTTTTTGAAGTCGGTTGAAAAGAGGTTCTAACTCTGAAACCATAATACACTTGATTTTTTATATATTCGGTTAGCAGCCCTAAGTAGAACAGTGTTTCCTTACGAACGCTCGCTCATATTACCTTGGCGTGAGAACGTACATGTTATTAAATTCTCGAATAAGACTATTTGTTTTCGAGATCGTACGAACAAACGTTTGTGCTCGCAATTTATTCCGGCGCCGAGGCCAAGTGTTGATATTAGTCTTCAAGATTTGTATTTTAACCTGTAAACTTATAAAAAAAAATCAAAAATATAACAAAATTTTGATCTTATAACTAGGTGTTGTAGTCTCCTTTGGCTATCAAAAATGCCTGATCAGTTTACAGGTCGGAAAATGCTAATTACAGGCTAAAACCACGGTCAAGACCTTTGGATCAGGATAATAACAGTTTTACATAACAACAATAGATCATGAAATTAAATTTCAGGGGAAGAGGGGGTCCAAAAAAGAGAAAAACCTGGTTGGACTAAGTTAGGGACGATATTATCATGAAAGTGTTAGGACTGCATATTAGTAATTGTATGAAAGGAAACAGAGACTTATGCAACGATAAGACATAACCGACCTCAGATAATGGAACATGGTAAGGAATATTATGATGAAATTAAATAATCGATGAAAAATTTCACACTGATAAATTAATCAAGAGCGCAGGTTTTCTCACGATGTTGTTGGATTTTTTTTTTTTTTTTTTAATTATGTTTTAACTATTATTAAAAATCAAAATGTCAGTAATTTAACACCCCGGATCAACTATGCCCTAGTAAATATGGAAAGTAGTTACCGCGGCGTTTTTATCTGAAAGGCAAATGCGCCGATTTTGCAGTGGTCACACATAATTTAAAACCCCAGTTGGCGCCGCGTAAAGCAACATACTGTAACTCCTAACGTCACGGGAATGTGTGTGTGACTGGCATTAATGTCCGTTAGCTCCAACTTAATAATTCCAAATTAAAAACGTGACTGCTCACAAATTTGTAGGTTAGCCATTTTTACAACTGCACGTTTATTTACCTTTGGAAATATGCTTGTAATTCGTGAATGTACTTGTGTCCTTGACGCCAACATAGAGAACAAAGTGAATCCTACGTGTGACTGTACCTAGCGATTGACATTGTTCTATGTATTAATAAATAATTTAGAATGTTAGTTCTGTGTTAGTTCTATAGAAATAAATGTAACTCGTCATTTGTTCCGCTTTTTTTTAAAAGATTTTCGCCCCGAACTGTCGTCGTCAGCCAGCGATGTACTTTTTTATTACACGTTGTAGAAATATAAAACTGGTGTCAGCCGTTAGTTCTATGAAAGATCTCACTATTTATGTACTTTTATTCAATACAATCTATAACATTATAAGAATAAAAGTTCGAAAAGAAATGTTGTGCTCAGCGATGTATTTCTAAAATTCGTAAAAAATATAACCAAATTAGACTGTATACCATAGTTCTTTATCAGATCAGTCTAAATAATTTAGTTTTGCGTAGTTATATACATAAAATAAATAAATAAACCACTGCGAAACATATTCCTTACTCATTTGTTAACAAAACGTAAGAAAGTTCACTTAAATTTAGCTCTTATTGAGCATATACATAGGGGCGAAAATAGAATGATACTTGCTTGATTATATATACTTTAACATGGAATAAACCAGATATTCACAACACCACCGCCGTAATTTTTGACGTACCTATCATAAATAAATAGAAGGCCTGTCCCTCTCAAAAAGTGTCCTAGGCAAAACTTTGATCGGTCAAAGCAAGTATCATTGACAGTCTATTTTCGCCCCTATGTATATGCATAATAAGAGCTAAATTTAAGTGAACTTTCTTACGTTTTGTTAACAAATGAGTTAGGAATATGTTTCGCAGTGGTTTATTTATTTATTTTATGTATATAACTACGCAAAACTAAATTATTAAGTCTGATCTGATAAAGAACTATGGTATAAAGTCTAATTTGGTTATATTTTTTACGAATTTTAGAAATACATCGCTGAGCACAACATTTCTTTTTGAACTTTTATTCTTGTAATGTTATAGATTTTATTGAATAAAAGTACATAAATAGTGAGACCTTTCATAGAACTAACGGCTGACACCAGTTTTATATTTCTACAACGCGTAATAAAAAAGTACATCGCTGGCTGACGACGACAGTTCGGGGCGAAAATCTTTAAAAAAAAAGCGGAAGAAATGACGAGTTACATTTATTTCTATAGAACTAACACAGAACTAACATTCTAACTTATTTATTAATACATAGAACAATGTCAATCGCTAGGTACAGACACACGAATCCTACTAGTATTATAAATGCGAAAGTTTGGATGTACATTTGTGAGTATGTGAGGATATTTGTTACTCAATCACGCAAAATCTACTAGACGGATTTTGATGAAATTTGGTACACGGGTGGAAAATACTGGGAATAGCACATAGAGTACTTTTGATCCCGATGAACCCAAGAGAGCGAAGCCCCGGAGCGCACCTAGTAAAATATAGATTCTGTTTTTATCAAAAAATAGATAACGGTTAAAAATCAAAGTAATTGAATTGTGCGTAAAACCTCTCGATTTAAGAAAAAAAACCCTCAATGACGTTGTCCTGGCACAGATGATATAGTCTGGGGGCGCAGTTATTCTAAAGTACATAAAGTTGCGTATAATTTCATCGGTGTTATTGATAAGCTGCGCACTGTTAAGTTATCTCCGATTCTATGAGACTTGTTTGTTAAACTTAATTATATCTTTCTGACATCTCTTTCTCCCATTCCAGGGAAAGATAGCCGGTTTAATATTTTCTAATCGAGCAGTAGCAGCTAAACAAGTAGCTGATGAAAAGAAAAACAAAGGCAACAAAACAATCCTACCAAACGTTACAATGTTACAAAGTATAAATGGCGACAATATTTCTTGTAAAAATAACGAGTTATGACTCCGTCAATTCGACACGTAGAAACACAAAGGCGTATTTCTTTGAAGGCAGAGTTCCTCGCCCTTTACCCGACTTGGAAACTATTTGAATTTTCACTTCTTCCCCCACCCGACGTCTTTATATCGAATTCGAGCCCACAAAATTAGGAATAAGAGGATAGTAGAAGTGTCAGAGATGCGTAATTAAGTCGCCTGCCACTAGGCGTGCAAGGAATCTGAACAGCTCCGTCGCACACGGACTTTTATAAGTTTTACGTGTCTATCTCCCATCGTAGCTCCCTAACGGATGATCTAATTTTAGTCTAGTTATTTTGAAAGGTGGCTTAGTCGAGATTTTTCTTTCGTAGCCATGATTCATGGATATCGGTTTAGCCCTTTAGGAGTAATCCGCATTTTTTAACGTGTTGTCGGGGGATTTTTTAGATTTGTAATTTATATAATTACGTATTGTTGTATTGTTACTTCATTTTTAGTAACCGTGAGATCCACAGACTTCGTCATATAAAAGACTGCAATATTTCTAGTTGATTTATTCCGATTTCTGTGATGGAGCCATACAAGCGTGACAGCGGACAATGATACATATTTATCTAACAATATTTATGGCTGTTCAGAAAAAGCGTTGCGATTTTCTTTTCTCTTTTCATATTTAAAGTTTGGATGTTTTATAGGGGGTAGGATTGGTATGGGATCGATAACGAGGCAGCATATTTTGTGTTTTCGCATCGTATTTTTTAATGCTAGATGGTAGTTATTGTCAAACTAAGAATTAGGAGGAAGAAAGAAAAGTTTTTGATTAGTATAAAGGTAGGATAGGATATGTTAGATCAACTCTTTATCGCACCATTTTCAGAAAAAAAGGTACATAATATTGAAACATGAAATACAAAAATGAACGCAAAGCTATAAAGCTGAGCTCAAAATAAAAAAGCGAAGGCCTGAACCGGTGCTAGTAATCCAACTAGAAGCATTGTACGTAAATAATTCAACTATACCAGAATAGTAGTCAGAATAATCCTCACCCCTTTTTATGGTTGACAACTTTTTATCCCGGACCTACGTTAAGTCCACAGATAACACGCAAATTTGTCCTGTGAGGAGATGTTATCAAAAAAGTGGGTCCGGACAGCGGTTCGATCAAGCGGCTCGTTTATCAAAAATGGGAAAGGGTAGCTCAGCCAATGGCCAACATTTTAAAGGCGAGTGCTTTATTGCAAAATACTTTTTTTTTGTTACTTAATACTCTAAAAATTGAACTTGCGTTGCGCTATTATAATCAAACGTTGCATTGGCTGACCTATGCGTAAAACTCGTGAACGGGTGCTGATTGGAAGCTAGATTCTTATAAGCTTAATGAATCCATGGTCTCACTAATGAATCTAGAAACCCCGGAATAAAATCGAAAATCAAACTGAAATTTTATACGTTTGAACACAATATTTCATACAATAGAAAGCCCCAGGCTAGAAGCCGAGCTTTGCACTGCTTTTGCAAATACAAAGCAGAAAAGAAAAGAATTTAGCCAGAGGATATGTGCGCTTGCAAAATATGGCGCGAATCGCAAAGACACAAAGAACATGTGAAATGAGAGGTTATCTTTCGAAACGTGCCATGAATTAGTAGAAAAGCGAAAATATTAAATTTTTCATTCGAATCTGAAAAATCTAAGTCAAAGGGCAAGTCAGTTAATTTAGCATGTCATTATAGTTTGCAGTCCTGATATCCGATAGATATTAAAGGTAAGCTTCAACAATTTTCAAAAACGGTTTTTTTATATCAGATTCATGTTAAGATGAATGAAACAAGCCCAGAATCGGTGCATTTGCGTCCGCAAATAGATAGTCGATTTTGAGATGGAGAGTTGGCCTACGACCACCTTTCTTTCGGTTCCATCATCAGCTATGTTATAATTGCATTGCAATTAAAAACTTTAATTGTCATTTGATTTTGATTTCAACTCAAACAAAAACAAGAAATAAGTTGCAAAATTTTTGAAACCATGAATTGGAATTTACTTCGGTTGTGCTATACTCGTAGGAACGACTTTTATCAGTTATCGACTCAAAAGTGAAGCCAATAAATTGTAAACTCCGAAGCGTTTCACCTTAAACCCAGTTCGTCCCGGGGAGCAGGTGGGTCGCTAAGAGGGTGAATGAATCACCCGTGGACAGATGTGAGGACTCTTTTAATGGAACACCCGTTTTTATAGCGCGTCCGCGTATGTAGATGATTTATTTATTACGTCCCAGATGCTGATGTGACATTGGATGTATTAGGGAGGAATTGTTATGTTTGATAGTGATTTTGACGTAAATTTTGTATATTTATAAAATTACACCTTGGCTACCTTGTAAAATTTGAAGCGGTTTTCAAATGTGCTTTGCTGAAGGTCTAACTAATAACTAGCCCAGATTTCAATAGATCTCTCGGACGAAGTCGCAGGCAAAAGCTAGTGTTTAATATTATACTAGTAGAATTTTAGAAATCACTTTTCGATTTTATAATATTAGCAGGGAAGTATCAAACCCACCCCCATAGTTTCTCAACACACGTGTGTCGTTGGGGGTCGGTAGGGGAGGGAGTCACGTGCAACTCGAGTTTAATTAAGTGGTGATTAAAGTTATCGGACACACTAATCCTGGACGGGTTGAACTCTCTACTAGGAATAACCCATTTTTACTTGGTCGCGACGTTTTATTCAGTTGTACAATCATTTTTGGTGCCATATTCTTTATTTATTTTTTGTTCACATTTTGTTTGTTTGTTTGTAGTATCTTTATTGTACTAAGGACACATAATTCATATATTTTTGTACCGAATTTCGTTTACGTAGAAAAATAATAATAACACAAACGTTGTAGCTTCGACCAACAATAATTTGTGCGCGGAGTCCATGTTGATCTATGATTGGTGTAGGATGAAGTAAGATATTTGAAGATTTGCCTTGTCTAGTCAAGAATTAAACAGTATGTCTTGTACGCAACGTCCCTAAGATTTTATATTTGCAGCTATAAGTCCGCTGTCATATCTTTCATTACCAGGCGAAGAATGTCGGTATTTCCATAACTATTGTGTTGAAAACTAAACTACGTTTTTATTCTTGTGCTCGTAAAACTGCTTCTACTTGATAATATTAAAATATTTTATGTTTTCTAAGCACTAAAACAAATCGAGCTAATCCACTAGTCTCTACCAGCTGATCTAGCCATCTGTCCATTGATTTTTCTTCATAAGGTTTTGCAATTGTAAAAATTAGTAAAGATTACAGTTTCATGTTTTTGACTTACCTTGTTCTTTTCTTTCTTTGTGTCAGAGTTTTTGGCAAATTCAAACTTATGAAATAATGCCTCCTCAATTACGTTATAAATACACATATTTACATAGCTTTTCGCATACGTAACTACACTTTAAATACCTCCTTAATTAACGGATATTATTATCTCTATTAAGAAACAGCAATAACAATAAACAACCGAGAAATATTGTTGCACATAACAATTTAATAAGGTAATTACTGCAATATATTCGGCGTTGTAAAATGCATTTAATACTGGCTTGCATAATACCGTTCTCAACGGGACTGCAAAGTGCTGGAGTGCAGAACTTCGTGGGCTGTTTATTGCACTATCTATGCATCATACTAGCCTTAGTCTGGGATCCCACCACCTATAAACTATGAAAATATTGTACAATGAATTTGATAAAAGCGAATGATTATGATACTAAAAATTTAGTATTTTATTGATAAGTATATAGAATGGAATCCCACTCTAGTTAATATTTTCTTTCACGGTTTCACATTTTAATACTTTTAAATAAATACCACGTCACCCGCTGCAAGTGTTTGTCACGTGATTGCGAAAATAAAATGATTTCAAACTTACAGACTAAAACTTAAGTTAAACTTTAGTTAAATACTAGCTGTCGCCCGCGGCTTCGCCTGCGTGAGTTTCGCTTAGATGAAAAATCTCTCTTGGAGCTTTTCATCAGATGTTCCAGATCTTCAATTTTTATACGTCAGCAGAAAATGCTCATCAGGTTGAACGACTTTTAATAAGGCGCCATTTCCATATAAGTTATGGTGTAGCTGGTCTCTTGCAGTTCTTCATCAGATGTTCCAGATCTTCAATTTTTATACGTCATCAGAAAATGCTCATCAGGTTGAACGACTTTTGTTAAGGAACCATTTCCATAATTCTTATAGTTTAGCAGTTCTGTTAAGGTTCTTCATCAGGTGTACCAGTTTTCAAAATAAATTATAGCCTAAATGTTGCCCAGGCTTAATAGCTATACAACAAAAAAAGTTTCATTCAAATCGGTTCAGTACTTTCGGAGATTAGCGTGATCATACATACAGACAGACAAGAAATTCCAAAAAATTTTTTTTGCTTTCTATTATTCATTTTAAGTGTCCCTCTATCCATTTCAGTCAAAAATACTAAATGTACAGACAAAATATTTTTACTGTTTTATTATATGTATAGATAATGAATATTTTATATTTTCTATCACTGGCCCTGGCTATTCATGAATCGAGCCCTACGTCCCAAGAGGCTCAGGGAATCGACTTGAATAACCATTGTTTAAATTGAATGCAACCGCTTACATTGTTAATTCCTGTTGGTATTTAATTGTAACATGTAGGTACTTATTTACCAAGGACCGAGGAGTATTGAGTACCAAGGATTTCAGTGTAAATTTTTTTTGGTGTTATGAATAGGGAAACATCTATACTGCATTAAAAATCTTAATTTGTGGGGGAAAGCCTATATTCGATAAGTAGTTCAATGGCAATCATATTTTAAATCATTAATGCACTGTATTTTACATAATCTTGGATGTCATTTATGCCACTTTCTACTGTAGCTTCTATTTATTTATTTAAAATTTTATTGCACAAAATTTCACGAATTATATATAAATGGTGGACTTAATAATCATATGGCATTCTCTAGCAGTCAACCATTAGACGAAACAGAAAGTAGTAAGGTATTGTTTTGTTCTCTTCACGTATAAAAGTAGTTCCACTTCCAATTCCGGTCGTCACAGGTGTGTGTCCGACCGTTTCGTTCGGCCTCGTGAACCGAGTCCCTTAAGAATACATTAGTTTCTTATTCATTCGCCTCTATTAGATTTAAAGGCTTTCACTGTCTCAGGCCCCTGGACAAATTAAATGTCTATTTATTGTTGTAATTCTTCTTTTTTACTAACACTGGTGTCAGATTTTCAACTTGCCTCTCCAGGCGCCTCAGATACCTTTGTATCTGATCGATCAGTTGTGCACCAGGTCCCCAAGCTCACGCGACCTAGGACCCTGACCGTTTTCTTCGTCAGACACACATCATTTCATATGATAGAACACAACGTAGTTAGGTTGGGTTTCTAGATTTTTTTTGAACCCGGGCCTTTGGATACCACCACGTGCTTACGCTGAGTGGTTCACATGAGTTACGCCACCATCAGCATCATAGACTTTTCATTTTACAGTATAAAGCATACTAAGCATATTATAGCTTTTTAAACCAATTTTAAGGCTTGTAAATTTTAGATGAATGAATGAAAGCTCAAACACTCAAAACAAAGCTGGTAAATATTGGTCCACTGGTGATTGGTTAGAGTTGGTATCATTGGTAATGTTTACTAGTTCAATTGACTGTTTGGATCCAACAGGCGGTTAATTTATTGACACAAATTTGTAAACACTTGAATTTACTTGCTATTTCACTCGACACTCCCTAACTTCATTCTCTTTACCGTAATCCACAACTACTTCGGCCTTTCTCTATTTCTTAATCCCTCTTTTCACTTTCATATTTCTTGTGTCCTCCTTGATCTCCTTAAAAAGGGAGATATTAGGAGCACCCATAACCGGCTAGCATGTATGAAGATAGTGATGAGTGTAGAGGAAGCGAGAGAGATCAAGTGGAAAACGCTAGTCTCTGCCTCCCCACAGGAAAAAGGCGTGATATGTAAGGTATTTTAAGATTAACTTCCATATGTACTCTAACCTAAGCACCTATTATACGCACAATTTGATAGGTGTACTTTTCAATTTCCAAATAAGCTTTCTAAGCACATTTATTGTCCCATTCAAAAATAAATCACCCAATTTAATATGGATTTTGAAAGCGGGATTGTAATCCTCAATATGTGGCGTTATTGCCTCTCATGTTGAAGGGCTATCCGCCTAATGTGAGTCACAATAAGCCTCTTGAAGCCTAAATCATATTACGGTAGAGATGTATTGATTGTATTCTGCATGTCATATGTAATCACATATTCCTTTATCCATTTAGGGCTTCGATCACAGAAATATTTTTTAGAGTTAAAAATAAATATTTTAAAGAGTATTTCAATCTGTATTTTCGACCGCATATCGATGGCCTCGGATGTTTCTTTTGCCAACAAAATCACATCCGAGGTTTTCACTCTAAGCCATCGATATATAAGTATATTCTTTTGGGGTTATATTTAATGTCGCCATTTTTGTTTGTTAAGCGCGACTTTCTTGTGAATGTGCTTCTTTTAGTCGCACATACACATTTTTAAATAAATATGGAGCTCTCAGAAATTCACGAATACGCTTGAACCCTAAAAACATTATACTCCCTTTTTAATAGTCGTGAAAGATTTTACATCGAATTCGTTCAAGATTTTTTATTAATCTCAATATTCCTAGTCTTCAGATTTTCAAACAGCTACTGGATAAATCTTATTCTCGCGCTTTTATCTTATCTTAAAGCGTTCAGGAGCATAAGGACAAAGGCGCAAAATGACAGATGAGCGGAAAATGTTAAAAAAGCATAATGACGAAACGGTCATATGGTCAAAAACGCAAAATGGAAATAACGCAAATTGACATATGCTCAAAATATCAAAAGCGCCGAATGTCAAAAAAGCACGAAAAAAAATACCGAACCCGCGTCTTTGGTAGAGTCACTACCAGTTCCAGTTGAGCCATCAGACCAGACCATAGACCAGACAGTCTGCAGTTTTAGTAAATTTTTTGACATTGTGCGCTTTAGACCTTATGCTGCTAAACGATTTCAAAGTAAATATTGGAGGCCCTCGAATCTCCCGACTGTAGATGTCTGAGATAATAACAGAGGATCTTTTGAATTTTGAAATGCTTTTAAAACTATTTTGAAGTTGAGATTGCTTATCTGCAATGGTCCTTTGAAGCGACAGTCTGTGGATTTAGATAAATGTTTTCTTTCGATTCTAATATTTATTTCAGCCAATTTTTTTATCTTAATAAAACATTTCGTATTTTCCACGCCATTTTGTGACCTGAAATTAATAACAAATATGAAAACGACCGACCGTTTGTCCGGGGATTCCCAACAATATTATTTTATCAATGGTCGTGGTTGTTTTACCCTGAAACACCCTCGAAGTCTCTACCCATTTTTTTAGCTATTACAAGAATTAAAAAAAAAAATTATCATCTACAACTGTGTCGTAATATCCAACCCCCTGATAATTGAATCATTAGGTCTTCCCAAGATTCGTAATCACAAATGAAATATAATCATGAAGAGATGACGGTGATGCTTCGAGGCCGTAGAGAAAATATAACAGCCCCTTGGAGAGCCTAATGACCAGGGGGAGTAGAAAGAATGAATATAATAGGAGCTTGTTTCTAGGCCCCTGGGAGCAAAGCGGAGTAGGTGTGAGACGCTGTCAAAACACTTTATAATCCGTGGTTTTGGTGTAATAAAAGCTTTAAAAAAAATTTATTTCTGTGAATAAAAGTATTAATTTGCGTTAATTTATGTATTTTTTTTTTACTATTTTGTATATTCTTTTCTATAAATGGTGAATATAGTGTCGATCTATTTATCTTATAACAAAACATTTCCTTCCATCAACGGCAACTGATTCATTGTTTAATCCTTCTAGGCATTCATATATTGGATTGTAATCTAATTCGAAACTATTTAATATTATGTTTTTGTTATTAACCTTTGATTATAATCTGTTTTGTATGCGAATTAAATAAAAAATAAATAAAATAAAAAGCTCACTTATCAATCAATAAGTTTGCTTCTCTGTTTTGTGGTATATGATGTTCATGTTATTTATTTACTTGAGACCAATTACGACTAGATCACGAGATACAGAAGGAAATTACAACTGCTATAGTCGATCAAATGAGAGCGGTTGCAATTTGAAGCATAGTTTAAAACAAATATTGATTTGGAAGCAGCAGCGAAAATTAAACCAGCGTTAAAATGTAACTACACTTTGCTAAAAGGGCGAGGATTTCTTACCAAAGATTGCTGGAATGATTCAAAAACCTTTCCAAAGAAACATTTTAGCGAAAATGGCGTTTTTGTAATTAAATTGTACATGTTTTATGCAATTTTCCTTATACAAACACAAATTTTTGTTTGCCTTTTGTCTTTTTTTAAGCATCTCAAACATTTTCGTTTGATAAAAATGTTTTATGTTATTTTTAGGATATTTTATCAAAAACAAAAAAAATATTAAAATCGACATGAAGGAGCTGTGTCGGTCGAGTGCTTATTAAGACGGCGAAGGTATCGCGAGGAAACCAGCGCTTTAGTTCATGATTTGTCAACTAGTTAGTCTAAATTGAAAGAGGCAATGGCTAACCACTCCATTAACATTGCTAAGAATGTTGTTATGTATGTTTCATTCCACGAAATGATCACGAACCTCAGCCATATATGGAAAATTTTGTAGCAATGACAAGCGTTGCCAACTACATGTTTATTAGGCCAAATGCACTCAGATATCAGCTCAAAACGTTTCTTGTCAAAGGCATTTCCAGGCGGCTTATTATTTCTAAACTCTCGTTGGATAAGCACCAATCCCATTACTGGAGTAACGCAGTTGTGGACAAAGCGATATTAACTGGCAGTCGTAGGGTTAGTAACTGATGGTTATGTGATATTTGTGACAAACGAATATACAAAAGTTACTTTACCAATAATTACATTGTAATCTTAAAAAAATGAGTCTACATCCTCTTGAAAGGCCGGCAACACTCTTGTTACCCCTGGTGTTGAGTAGTTCATGGGCAGCGGTGATCGCTTACCATCAGTTGACCGGCTTGCTTGACCCTATGTTATAAAAAAAATCTTGAATTTACTTGATTGAAGGTGTCTGAAAAATTGTTCTACTTCAATGTTTTATTCTCTCTGTAGTTATATTCCTCATGGCTTTTGTTTGAGGAGCTCGATGGTACACTGGTTCGCAGTTCCTTATCCATTCATGAAAGGCCAGTGTCCAACAGTGGGGACATTAAAATAGCAGATTTTTTATTTTTATTATTAAAGATGGATCAATCTTTTTATGATTATATTTCACTAGCTTTTGCCCGCGGCTTCGCCCGCGTGAATTTCCCGCGGGAACAGTGTTTTTTCCCGGACTGAAAAGTACCCTATGTCCTTCTCAGTACTTCTAACTATGTGTATGCAAAATTTCAGAAAGATTAGTTCAGTAGATAAAGCGTGAAGAGGTAACAAACAAACAACCTAATTCACTTTCACATTTATAATACTTGTTAGGATAGTTAGGATTTGTGATTGCGAATCTTGTGACGATCCTAATGATGTAATTTATCTGGGGGTGGATATTACGATACTGTTGTAGAAGAAGATGATATTTTATTATGGTAAGTGAAATATTTTTTATGAAATAATTAAATAAAATATCAATTTCTAGGTTCTCATGTATACAGACGATAAATGAAGGAAATACACATTATGACAACGTAATAGTTTTATTACTTTAAAGCTTTTTAAGAGCTTTAAAGCTCCGGCAACCCTGGATGCATATCAGCTGCAAATAATTCCTGTTGCCGGAGCTTGCATGTGCTTTGATTAAAACTATCACAACGAAAGCTCTTGGGAATGGACGTCCGTCCGTTAGCTTACTTCTGGAAATGTTTTCTTTGCTATTTCTTTTTTCTGTTTAAAGTAAATTAAAACTGTAGATAATCGATAGGTTTGTCTATTTGATTATGAGATAATAATTTTAAAAAAGTTGGCCCGGTAGATGCAAAACATCTAAGTATCGTGGCACGACAGCCGACAGCGCCATGTCATTTTGCCGTCACGGCATTCGAGTCGATTTTTAATTGCCTAGCCGCGCATTGATGTTTTCCCTGTCATCTCCTTTTAAGCTGGCCAAAGGCTTTATCGCCCCAGCCTTTGTTTAATTTATTTAGTTCTGTATCACACAAGCACATCTGAGGCCGACCCGACCGTCTTTTTGGTGGGAAGAAATAAACTTTACATACGTACATAAAACGCAAAACAACAAACACTCCTTTTGCATACGACTTACAAAATCATCTCCTGTAACAACTAGAAATTCAATTCATTAATTCCATTTAAGTACTCGGCTCTGCTGCCTTGCATGGGAACAAATTTGCCAAGTTGCAAGCTAATCGAAGTCCAAGAAACTGTACAATTCGGAGCTTACAAGCAACATTGGGTAATTCTGCAACGTGGCTGAACAACTGGCTTCGAACACGGCGCACCTCAAGCTAATTTTGCTTTAGAATTATCCTTTTTGCAACTAAGATTTGCCCCTCAGTCTGTATATAATAAATTGGGCGCTGACTGATTGGTTTATCAAATTGAAATTTTGCAAAGTTTCTTTATATAGCGTAATTGTTTACTAAGAAAGGAATTGTAGACATTCCATAACAAATGATGAAATAGGTGAAAAACAAAGTTTTGCCAGTTGCTATAAAATAGATCGAATAATAAAGGATTGTGTAGCGATATGTGAAGTCAAAAGAGAAGAAAGGGAGGAGTGGAATCAGGTTACTAACGAGACCCCACCTCCACCCTGTAATAAGTCTCGGAAGGTGAAATTTGCGTTGAATTATAAAGCTTATTAAGCATTGTTCCCTTGCGTACAGTAACCTGCAATGAAAAGCTCCAAAGCTGAACTTGCTGCGAGTACATGCAGCTTTATTTTCTCGTCTGCTGAAGCTTTTGATTAATTAAACGTATTTCGCCTTTGCCCTTGGCACTGAACCCGCCAATTATGCATGTGAAAAGTTTTGCACTTTGGGAGTTTTGATTCTTAGGTGCGTTCCTGTGCAAGGGGGATACGCACCTTACCTCAAAAATGTAAATAATTCCCACAGTTTGCATGTGGTACTAGGTTTTCAATCATAATCACTAGGCCCTTAAACCCAGCAAGAAAGAGCTAGGATTTCAGGATATTTCAGGATAAAAGCCTCTGCGATTTATGTAATGTGACCTTTGCATCATCAAATGAAGAAAACTTCGAGCAAAAAGGACTTCCGCGCTCAAGTCTGCGGTCCCACAGAAATATTTTTTTTTTTAAATATGTCTGTGTGCGGTCCATATTACTCTATGGAAGAAAAAGTACATGGCTCAGCCTTCGAGCAACAAGGACTTCCGCGCGCGGCCCGTAAGGAGTCCGTGTTGCTCTATGGGCTCAGCAGAGGAGTAACTAAAGAGTACTATTACCATAGACTCGTAATACCTACTATTATAAATTGTGATTGTCAATATTCGATATCTATTTGAAATGTCACTTTCCAAAACCTGAATTTATTTATTTATTTTGTAATGGATCGTCCAAAAAGCCAAAATTCTTCAGGAACAAACAACAAAGACGAAGTGAATACTGTAACCACTTTAAGCACATTGCAACGTCAAGACCTGTGTCACTCATCTCACAACATGAACGATTTGAAGATGTTTTGATTTCCAATTCTGCAGACAGTAGAAATCAGGTGATTTCCTCTTTTTGCTCATGAAGTAGGCAAACAGA
The DNA here is from genome assembly GCA_018467065.1 of Ephestia elutella. Lineage (NCBI taxonomy): Eukaryota > Metazoa > Arthropoda > Insecta > Lepidoptera > Pyralidae > Ephestia > Ephestia elutella. The sequence continues at coordinate 1,845,979 of CM031581.1, read as the reverse complement.
ACCTTACCATACCTAATGGAATGTATTACAAACACAACACTAATTTTGTTGATAATAGCTCAATGTTGACCTGTCTCCATGCAATTATCTAATAAGAATGTCCAGTATAACATAATTTTATAGAGACTATACTGCTTTCGTGATGTTTCACCTCCTGAGTGACCTGTTGTTGATTTCACTCTGACATCTTCAGATCCTCACTGGACCACACAACAGGGCAGGGAGGCAACGGAAGGCAAAATACCGCACCCAAATTAGTGCTGCCCGTTCGTGAAGCGCCTTTCTCCATAAGGTATGACTGTTTGCACCTACTTCATAGCTTTTGAAAAAAGTAAGAAGATAGATGCTTACTCAACCGTTCATGGTTCATCTCAATGAAAATGTCCACTGTTGAACATAGGTCTCTCATAAAAGACCTCCATTCATCCCATGTCCATCCAATCTCTATTTTTGAACAACTCCTCCTTTTTGTTGTCCGTTCATCATCAGTTCCGCTTTCCATTACTGGGTGCCCCTCTCTGCAGAGAGAAGCTTTGTACCGCGTTATTTCAGATTTTCTTCCCTACCAACCTGCCACCTAATGGCAATTATTTCTGAGGCTCAAGATGCCTCTGATCTGAGGTTCTAAATAACAATTTATAACACTTTATTCAACCGGAAAACCACGTAGGTTGGTAGGATTGCAAATCGATTTCTGCAATGTGACTGAACATGTTTATTGAAAAAATACTTCTTATATATTTGCTATTACTATTTTTTAGACAAGCCATGAAAGCGATGCTGGCCGGTAACAAGCCGAATAATTCTGGCGACGAAATGAAACCCCAAACAACTATAGCCGATGCAAGCAATATTTCTAATGGTGACACGGCAGGACATGTTTTCAAAATAGTGAACACTAAGGAAGAACGCGCGTTTTCGAATAATGTGAGGAAGAAGCGTGGTCGCCCCCCAACATGGTCCTTCGAAAAAGATAAAAAGGGACACCGTTATAAATATGTTCATCGGTAAATTGTCCAATGTTGTCCAATTTAAACATTACGCATCTGAAAGTGAATCTGATGATTATTTTTACTAATGTTTGTTACTATATTGATTTTACTGGTTTTACTATATTTTTCTTTTGTATTTTGTATAACTGTATTTTTGAAAGTGTAGAAGACATACAAATGTGTTTTTTAAATACACCGTTGTATTTTTTTTCTTAAGCTTATTTTTGTCTCACTGCTGGGCAAATCCATCTACAGCGGAAATTAAGTATACTCGGTCGTACTTGATATACTTCTAATTCTTTGATAAATTTGCTTCATATGCCTACATTTTTTAAACAGAACAAGCAAATTATTAAAAAATAAAAAACACGACTGACAACTCACATAACCTGTGTCACTCGGAGGAATGCAAGGAATCTAATAATACCTCTCATAAAATCTGTTAAGCCGTTCAAGAATGGTGGTATGGTGGATGAAGAACCTTACATACATACATAAACCCTGAAAACATAACACTCCTTTTTTGGTCAATCGTGTGAAAAGGGAAGAATCTGTTCTTTGAGGATGTCAATCGTCCTAGTAGGTAGGTACTCAGAGACAAAAAATCACTAGTACCTGAAGTTTATATAGTACTAGCTGTTGCCCGCGGCTTCGCCCGCGTGGTTTAGCTTAGACGAAAAATCTTTTTGTGTTCCAAATTGTAGTTCAGCAGAAAATGCTCATCAGGTTGAACGATTTTCACTAAGGCGCCATTTCCATATATCTTATAGCGTAGCTGAACTCTTGGAGTTCTTCATCAGATGTTCCAGATCGTCAATTTTTTATACGTCAGCAGAAAATGCTCATCAGGTTGAACGAATTTGGTAAGGCACCATGTCCATATATGTTATAGTGTAGCTGGTCTCTTGGAGTTCTTCATCAGATGTTTCTGATCTTCGATTTTTATACGTCAACAGAAAATGTTCGTCAGATTGATAAACTTTTGCAAAGGTACCAGTTCCAAATTTCTTATAGTTTAGCTGTTCTGTTATGGTTCTTCATCAGGTGTTCCAGTTTTCAAAATCAGTTATAGCCTATATGTTGCCCAGACTTAATAGCTATACAACAAAAAAAGATTCATTCAAATCCGTCCAGTAGTTTTTGCGTGAAACGCGTACATACATACAGACAGACAGACAGACAGACAAGAAATTCCAAAAAAATGTTTTTGCTTTCTATTATTCTTTTTAAGTGTCCCTCTATCCATTTTAGTCAAAAATACTAAATGTACAGACAAAATATTTTTACTGTTTTATTATATGTATAGATTTGCTAGTAGGTACTCATCAAAACAGACAAAAATCACGACAGGCGATGAGGTCTCTTCGTAGTTCGTTGACGATCCGACCTAGAAGCGTTAACGTAGCCAATCGTTCCGGCTCTTTCATCCAATACAAAAAATTAAATATTTTTTTTTATGATTTCTTCCTGTCCTGTAACTTCAATTTCAAAATATTGTTTGACTGTTAGCCCGATCGTTATCAAAGCGACGCGAACTCCCACTGGAGCAGAAGATTGATAATTTATATCTCATTGTACGCTTTGTTAATAAATCCTTTCTGGAGCGATCCGTTTTCAACTCCACTGGCCATCGTTTATGTTCTGAACACTGAGCGGTGCCATAGACCTCTTACTCAAAATAGATATACATACCAATTAGTGAGCGTATATCTAATGCATAGACTATAAATTGAGTGAATCATCCCTTGAAATTTGAGAAACACAGACTTCAACCACGGAAGACTTCAACCAAGGAAACAGATAAGCTATACTTAGGCACAGGATTATTATAAGTACTACGTACTGCCTTTATGCTTTAAGTCTGCCTCTTTAAATCCTGATCCTGACTAATATTACAAATGCGAAAGTGAGTTTGTTTTTTTGTCTGTTTGTTACCTCTTTACGCTTTATCAACTGAACCAATCTTCCTGAAATTTCGCATTCACAACACATAGATAGAAGTACTGAGAAGGACATGGGGTACCTTTCATCCCATCAAAAAACACTGTTCCCGTGGGAAATTCACGAGGGTGAAGCCGCGGGCAAAAGCTAGTTTTATATAATGGCCGTTTTGCTGTTTTCATTATTTTATCTGTCATTTTATTTGCAAGAAATGGGTAATATGGGTATCTTGAGTGTCATGGTTATTTATTTATTTAGTGACAGGCGTGGTTGCAAACCAAATGGTTTGCGATTGCGAACTCGTTGTGTAGTTAATTATTCATTCGTCTGGCATCATCCTAAATATTGCATATTCAACTATATTAAACCGCATGCAAGATACCCTGCATGCCCTTACATGCTGTTGACTGTACAAGGGCGGTCTTATCGCAAATGCAATTTCTTCCAGTCCTTATCTATTCCTCTACATATCTACGGACAGTATCGCATTTCAGCAATCTCTTAGCGGATCGTATCATATCGGAAATTGAATTTCCGATTGGCCTGAGCAGCCTGCATGTAATGGTTCCCAATGTTTGGAGTTCATGAGCATGATCGATAGAATACCGCGCTCCAGAGTTGCCAGATGTTTATGGATTCTCCAGCGGGTCTCAAATTGTTGAAAGCAGATTAAGTCAGGCTCCTAACCTCAACGGACTTGATTTACTCGAAAAAGAGTTTGAGAAATGCTTGTTGTTGGATATCCATGAAAAATCAACAAGGATATTCAAGTAAAGTTATGTAGTATGGAATTTTGTTACTTTTACAAATATTATCCCAGCCAGGTCGATCTTTTAAAAACAGTTTATCTGAAAATAATACGAGTGTGTTGTGTAGTTCGAATCGTGCAACGTTTGTTTACGCGCTATGTGATATTTAATTAAACATACTTGTACATAGGAGAACACAGAAGTATAACTAACACATCAGACTCAAATATAGCGGACAATTTAAATAACTGATCTATGTCTGTACATAGGGGATATTTAAGAAATAGGGGGTTAGGGATTTTTATAGGGCCAACTAAAATGATTTTTTTAGAATTTTTGTCTGTTTGTCTAAAGAAACCGATATCCAAATGCAGTAATCAAAATGATTTCGTCTCAGTGTATTATCCAATAAACAAAATTATGTAAGTAGTTATACTTCTGTTATTTTTCTGTTTAACTTCACATATGCCATATTTAACGCCACACACAGCTAAGTTGAAGTGAACTTCAGTATTATGTCGTGTTTTACAAACAACTTGGGAATGGTACATACTGGTACCGTTGTCAATTTTAAAGTTGAGTTCATTCTGCCGGTGGTACGGTGGGTCTGAAGTGGCAATTTGATGCTCATAGTCTGTGTTGATTACAAAACTTGCTAATATTAATATAAATAGTTCAAGTTTGAAGAATATTTTCTTTATAACCTTCGTTCTTCTTTTTAATAGTATAGCATTTAAGATACTATTATAAGAATTAAGATCTAAATAAGTCGAATTCGGTCAGATCTGACTTCGAAAAGTTTGTTTAAAAATCTGGTTCCGTACCTCAAAATGACAAAAAATGAAACCCTTACAGAAACACTTTGTTGTAAAAACAACAGAAAAAGGTTTTTATTATAGTTGATGTAGAAGTTTCCACAAAGTCTAATCTATTTTCTATAAATTTGGGCTGAATTTAGATTTATTTTTACTCTCATATTGCTCTTTCAACAAAACTTGAATAAAATAAATTATTCAACGTACATCCTACCATCTAAGTTTAAAACTTGAAGATATTCTCGTTGAAAATACATATTTCAAACACAATCAAAAATGTCTATTGATATTGAAAACTAAAAGCCTGAACCTTTTGTACGGTGTAGGAATATTTGAATTTTCATTGTTGAAATTGCGCGGAATTCTCTAAGGAAAGCGTTGGTCTGAAGGCGAATGAGCGAATGGTGGTGCTTTTAAGTCTTTCTTAAAAAAATCATGGCGACTTGTTGGAGATTGTAATTAAATCAACGATGATTTAGTTACAATCTCCAACAAGTCACCATAAGGTGACGACATCTTAGCCTAGTAGTTTACTGCTGGAAAAAGGTTATAGGTTCTCCTAATATCTCTCTTTTTAAGAAGATCTGATCGCAGTGCTTTCGCTGTGGTCGATCTTGACAAACTCTTCATTTGCTTCTTTATTAAACGTTTCATTAGTCTCTTTTACCATCCCATGCCTAAACCATATCATCTTGAATGGAATTTTTGTTTCTAATATTCCTTTCTACATTTATTTTTCCAGAAAAAATCCTTATTGTTTGCAACACACGCTATCGAATTTGACATGTTTGTAGCACAATAACGTTACGTCCGTCAGGCTTAGATTTTGATGCGATTACTCTTGGCTCCGATACCAGCAGGAAAGTAACTTGTGAGTGGCATATTTCCTTGAAAATAAAGAATGTTTTCTTTACAATGTTGTGTGAAAACACGAAAAGTGCTAGCTGCTCTTTTGATTTTGAATGGTATGATGCCTTAGCTAACTCTTATCTAGCTTTAAATAATGGCATTTTTTATTCAGAAAGTATAGTGTATTTTCCCTTTATTATAAAAGAAATCAATTAGAAAGCTAATGTCAAATATGCTTAGAGTTGTCAGATTTTTGGGAAGAAGAATGGAAAGTTCTGAATCTCAGTAGATCCGTCAGATTTTATGAGGAACTAGCTGTTGACCCACGGATAGCTGGACATTAGGTTTATTGGTGGAATCATCACCATCATAGAATTTAAGAGCGAAGCTTTTTTCGGTGGAGTTTCTTCCATATTTCTCTTTCTATTTCTTACTCCCTATACGACACGACGCTAACTTCCTCTTTTATTTGCTTCATATAACTCTGTGTCTTCCTACCGGAAGAAGGTCTACTTTTTCCTTTTATCTTTCTTTCTATGTTTCTTAAGAATTCATTGTGTCATATTAAGTGACCTAACATTTTCCCTCTTCTATTTTCAGAATACTTCTTTTTGTGGAATAGAGATTTAAATTTATAATTCGCAAATAGAAAATTTAGATTATACGATTGCGGAGGTCAACAGGTTCGATTTCAAGTGAACGTTGCAACTCAACACCTACAGACACCCACTGCATCTATAGAAACAGTTCAATATCAGGTCAGGAGTGCATAAACGTAACGTATATAGTTCTTGTGTCGTTTATTATCATTTTGAACAGAAGTTCATGTTCTTGTTCTTGGGATATTGAAAATTATTATTATCATTTGGTAAAGATGATATCTGTTTGCCTTCTTAGATAACGACCCATTTGAAGTTACGAATTGTGAAAAAAAGTGTCAATAGTGCTCCTTTTTAATTTCTAAGTGCCTAGTACTATAGTGTGAATTACTGTGGTCATGTCTTTCTGGTTCTTAGCTTTTAACTGGTATTAAAAGCACCACTTCATATGAGCTACCAAATCCCATTCTGTTTGGATACCAAAGCAGGTGATTATGTAAATTTTATTTTTACGCTAGTAAAGTCTAGTAAGTAGCGTTACCAACTTACTAATCGATCGAGCCTTCAGTGATAGCTAAAAGTTTTACTTTAGTGTATACTAGAATATAAATTTCGTTGCGCTTCTCGTTTATTTTCGATTTCCTACTTTGATTATTTCTCTTCATTTCATACTGGCATTTTTTTGTTCTGATGATTTCAGGCTCTCTGATTCTTCCTAACCTTAAAATGTTAAATTATAGACTTCCAACTTTATAATATTCACACGCTGGTATGTATTTGGTGTAAGATCTTAATTTACAGCCATTATTTTTTCCCATTCAGGGACTGAACCCAAAAAATGACAAATCCCCGTCTCGGGATCCTAACGAGCCTCAAAGTTATCTAATCAGAACATGTGATTAACGGTCTGTCCGTTTGTGGACTGAGGTCGAACGACGTAATTTAACTCCAAGTTGTACTGGGTCAGTGAGACCCCATCGCTCATTATTACGGCCTATTTAGTGAGTTACGAGATTTTGTGGGTAATGCAACAAACATTTCTTAAAATGTTATCAAAGAGCAAAATAATTTGACAATTATTTCTAGTGCATTGTTACCTAATTTACATATCATCTTTAGGTAATAATTCAACTATATCACCTATGAAAGTGTCATTCATGTGTCAGTGTGTCAAAATTTTTAAACTTTTATCAATGCCGTGTTGTGTCCTAGTGGATTTAACTAAATACATAATAATCCCTGAAAGTTTTGCAATAATCTGAGTCATATACTAAAGTAGACCTATAATAATTTCCCCTGAAGGAAAACACCGAAAAAAATGTGTACATATGTAGTAGGATACATCTGACTATACTTGATTTTCATATTAAACATTTTTCCTCCATTACTAAATCATAAACATAGACTACCTCGTAGACGTGGCGAAGTTTCCCCTCCGAGAGCCGAAGTTGAGCGATGCATTAATTAATTCATTATTAATAGTGCAGCTTCGTAAATACTGGATGCAAGTTACTCTGGATGCAGGTTCATAGATCAAGGAAATACAGGTTTTAAAGTATCGGAACAAGTTACATATTCTTTCTTTCCATGTATGCTTCTTTTTCATCAGAAATAAATTTTAGTCCAACAGTAGAAGGTTCATATTTTCTGTTTTTTTTTTCTTTATGTGTGTTAAAAGAGTCTGATTATTGTCAAATCCAACCTTAGTTAATATTATCTAGATTTTTTCTTTATATGCGTTAAAAGCTAGGGTGAAGTATAAGCCTGCTTGTTGAATTTGGCAATAAACAGGCTCCTAATTCAGCAAAGGTCCTTATTTACGATCCAGACGATCTGATCTAACAATACTTCCGTTTTCCTTTTCCCAATCCCTAATATGTATAATACACCAGACCAAGCCCCTAAAATATTTAAAATACGACTGACCCAAACACCGAAGTGTTACGGAGGGTATGAAGGGATCATCGAGGTATTCACACAAAAATACGTCGATATGATAAGGCATCATCGAGACGGCTAACAACGAACTAAACTCGTAAAGTCGCGCTACACGACTTTATATCGACATGTTACAGACATGCGACTAATTTCCACGATTTTATTCGGATTAGGATCTTTTTTTCCTTAATTTGTTCTTTGAAATACGAATTCGAGAGATTATGATGTTCACTTATTTATACCATTCGAGAATTGAATCATATCGGAATACGTTTTGTATGAAAATACTGAGCGGATTAATTGCATATTATTAGATCTATATTACTTGGAGTATAATCAGACCGAGGATCCGCTCAAACTCATTGGTCAAATAAAATAGCACGCATTTCTCAGGAATCCTGGATCCCTTTGAATTCTACAAATTACGAACGTAGATGTCGTGCCTCAGTTGTGTTAATCTCTCAAAAGCCAAAGAAATCGTAATAAAACATAAGAGAGTCTATACAACTGAGATCTTGTCCACTTTATTTCAATTTCTTTGGCTCTTGACAATTAGTCACGAGAAAGTAGAAAAATAATCAGCAATGTTCTCTTCGCCGACAAATCGCAAATCCACGGTCGCACGTCTACAATAATTTTTACATCCTTTATCATTACGCATTCTGACTGGCAGCCATCAAGGGCCGGACCTCCATAAATAAGCTGCAGCCTCCAGATTGCCAGAAGCCCCATAAATGAGAAGGGTGCAGGGAAATTGAGGGATTTTTACAGCTGGAACCTTCGTTGTCGCCGTAAACAATTTTTCCATGCGCGAAGCTGTATCGACACACGAGGAGAAAGTAGAGTCAAAACTTTTAAATAAACGAAAAGAGTTGCCCTGTTTTATATGTTATGTCATTGTTTTAATGAATTAAATTAGACCAGTTTTATAATCAAATTTCATTATTGTTTTTTGCAAAGCCACAGCTGATATGACTACTGAAAGAAAGTCCTTACTATGAGGAAGTAATACCTGAAGTGGTAAACGAGGAGCCCCATAAGATGCTTCCCTAAGGTGAATTGTCCAGAATCTACCAACGGCACTAACTGACTCCTGACGCATAATTAGCTGTGCCTATTAGACATTAGAGGTGTTATATTAGTGTCTAGTATCAGTATTCATGTTATTGAATATAACATGTATGGCTTCCGGTAACCCGGTTGTTCCGTTAACGGTTGTTACCAAGGAATAATCAAGAACCGTCAGCGTATATGTAGCGCATTGCTGGCACGGATCGCTTTAAGAGGCTTGGTTAAGAACTTCTGAATACGATACGAGATTCGCGTTCTTTCGGCGTTAGGCCGGACAACCGACTAATATATTTTATGCCCGAGTGATACAGGCATGTACGTAGGTACCACCAGCCAACCGAATGGACTGGCCTGGACCGAATGGACTGATTGGGCTGGACTGAATGGGCTGAATGGACTGGACTGAATCGTGAGCCACAAAAGATGATTAGGTAGGTAGGTAGGTACCTACCTAGGTATATAGATCGCAATCGAATGGACTCGATTGGGCTGGACTGTATATGGGCCGAATGACCTGACTGGACTGAATCGTGGGCTACAAAAGATAATTAGATCGCATTTCACGAAAGTAGTAGTATATCAATTCCAAAAAAAGTTACCAGATCACAATCCACAAAAATAGGAACCGATCCCGCTTCCATATTTCGACGCCGTTAAGTGCGTTTCCAATATCAAATATTCAGTGTTATCGGTATCTACGTTCTGTATCATAGTAACTCTTATAACTAGGAACGTATAGAGGTAACCTGTTTGGTGCCTGATATATAACTGTTACCGGATAACATATTACTCAGATAGCTAAGAACCTAATATATTCGTATTTATGATATTATCTCTAATATCGTATTCTTAATAACGGTTACGATATGTATTTACTAACACCTCTATTAGACATCGATATTTGACTGGATCCAAGGCACACTTTACGATATGATGATGATCTGAAATGGTATTTACAGATAAATTAGCGACTTGAAGCCTGTTACCGACGTCTGTGATCAAACCTTGCAATTTGAATTTTACTTATTTTCGATTGAGTTATTTTTGCATTCATTGTTGTCATGGTGTGAGCTGCAAGATTTGTGTACTAAAAATGTGATAAATATATGAATTCTACTAAGTTTTATAAGTTATTAGACAAGTTTATATCTAAAAAATATAACTAAAAAAGTAGTCTCTATGTATGAATCTACTCTGTGCCATCGACGAGGTGTTATTCAGCTTGATGGAATGGTTTACGGATGACCGTAAACGACATTACCAGATTTGATGAGATTTTCTTTACAGTTGTGCGAAGCTTTAAGCTTACATAAATAAAGCTCGTATGTAGCGTGTGCTTTTGTGTAACGTGTTGTATAGCACCTGTCTGCAATTTCAAAAAGAAAAAATCAGTTTCATGCATTTTACAATACTTATATTCGTCCAAAATGTATGGAATAGCTGCATTTTTTTTTTTGAGATTCCACAGTCGGTCCTAATACAAAAAGTTGCTTTCACTCCACAGAAAGGTTACTGGTGTTGTACAAATCATTCTGTATACAATTATAATCGCTATAATTGTAACCTATCAATCACTTAGGCATATTTAAACAATATTTCACCAAATTATACCGCCTTAGCCCTTAAAACAATTAAAAAATTATGAAAACAACGTTTTTTTTGCCAACTCGGCTCGTATTTACAGAGGCTAAATTAAAAAGCCTATATCCGGAGGCTATAAATTTTTAAAGCTCATTTTTCTCAAACCCTAAGCCAAGATTATTTACTTTACCTTTTCCCTCGTTCGGCGATATAATATATTAAGTAAGACCTTTTGCTAAATCCGTCTAAATTACTTCCGACTAAATTTGAGGGTGGATTTGCAAAGCCGCTTTTAATTATTTTTACGGAGTTTTGAAATGAAAGGGTTTTTGGTAAATTAGTGTGCTGTTTCGACTTTCACGGTATGGCGATTTTGTATTTTTCTAAATGTTTTGTATTAGGGAAGTAGTCTTTGAGGAAACTCAAAAAGTGCTAAGGTAAAAGAAAAAGGTATGTAATCAGCGGACCTGAAATAAAAAAATGGATTGGATAGTTGCCAACATACTCGTAACATACTCCTTACATCAGCTGCTTTTTGAAAACCTTATCTATTTATTTATTTATTTATTTATTTAGCTTAAAGAGCACGCATACAGTGTTTACATATAGTATTATATAATAAATTACAGTAACATGTAGTTTACTTCAATATGTAAATACCAATTATCAGCGAGCACAACTTGATAATTGGTATTTATCTACTCTTTACTTCGGATGTAGTTCTTAAGCAAAGAATTTTGATTTTGGATTTAACTCATCATCATCATCAACAGCCGTCCGTGACCCACTGCTGGGTATAGGCCTCGCTAAATCTACGCTAACCTCTTCTCTATCCTAAGGGTCATCCTAATCCAGTTATGGGCCGTCAGCAATATTTTTAACAACGTATTATTTTATTGCTTGCCATGCTGGCCTGGGAGCGAAGAAAAAAACATAATGTATGTCAGCTGCTTCATTTTTCCCGCAAGTAGATTTTAAAAGTCAATCGAGGGAAAGGGCTTTAAACTTTGGGGATTGCTCCACTCACAGGCGATGGCCTAGCAACCTTCATCACTATACCTGAATCTCCATTCCATCAGAAGAGAGCCCACTATTCAGCTAAGCGTGGCCTTCCGAGTTTCACGACTCTTGTCTCTGTCTACCACCTGTAAGGAATGGAAAGACGTGACTTCCTATGTATGTATTATTTTATGGTAACTATCCCATCACATCACACTATTATGTTACAAATGCAAACTAAATTGAATTGCCGAGTTTTTGAGTATAATGTTGTTACTCAATCACTCAAAAAATGTACCTACTGGATGGATTTCGATATTTGGTACACACGGGTAGAAAATACCTGGAATACCTGATCTTCTATTTACGATTTATTTCTAGTTTTATATGAGTAGATAGCTCTTGCGGATAGAGAGAGACGACAGGAAGAAAGCAGAGTCTTTTGCCCCCGGTGCAGGGGAGGCCTTTGCCAGCAGCAGTGGGGAGACGCAAAACCTACAGGCTAGTTAAAAAAAAACAGCTCTTCAAGCCTCGTGGGTTTGACACGTGGGTAGATGACCCTTCGGAACGTGTCCCTTACGGTCCGTGACGCATTGCCTTTGTCGTCCCCGTGACGTCAGATAACGATCCAGACGTTGATAACACACGGGGAATAATTCGCGAACCTATATTTATTTTTTGGAAAAGAAAATTGGTACTTACTGTTTCTCGTCTGTTGGTTGATAAAGTAAAAGGATGTGCAAAAGTATAAAGTAAAGGATTGTAAAAAGTATAAAGTAGGATTTAAAGTTGCTTCTGACACTAGTAGAAAGCGGTGGATTTCGGGAATGCTTAAAGTTCGGCCTGTGGTAGAAAGATCCCAGATTCCAATCCTACTCCGCACTTGAGTTTTGCCATACCACTCTGACTCATGTGTAGTAGTTTCATAAACCACCACTTGCTTCCGATGAAGGAAAATATCGTGATGCAACCTGTACATACTGGCTGTTTAGTGCGTATACGTGGGGCTGCACTAAGTTTCCCGGAAATGAATATGAAAAGAAATACTATTAAAGGTACATGAAAATTAATTTATTGGTTTTTTCAA
>CM031581.1:1798717-1833258 GCA_018467065.1 Ephestia elutella | reverse complement strand
ATATAGTCTTATTGGCAAAATAGAGAGGTGTGGCGTATACTTCAATGACAAGAGCACAAGAAGAAGAAGTCTTATTGGCATCGTTACCTAAAACTGGAAAGCACGTAACGACTTTTTTGGCAATTGGAATGGAGTGATTTTGCAAATTGCCTTCTCCATTGGTACCATATTTTTAATATTCAATCTTTATTATTTCACTTAAAAGGAAAAAAAATATATTTTCATCCTTTTCTTTCTCTCTCTAATGCATTTAAAACATTTAGTAAAAACAAATTTTCGGCTAACACATCAAGTGTAATTTACGAATAAAAGCTCGTACAATGAGCGATTTTTCTGACAGCTAATTTAAGAAAAAAAAAATCAGTATAAAAAAGTCTCAACAGATGGCGTTTTATTAAAAGCCGAATCGTAATAATGGCTGTACTTATATTGTGCGCTTTTTATTGTCAGCCAGAGGAAAAAAAAATCACTTAACAGTTTGACAGTTGCACAAATCACAATATTGATACTTTTTAGATGTTTTTTTTTATTAGGTTTTATTTTTTTTTAATGCCAATACCGTGCATTTTTGCTTTTTGAATGGTCTCGCCTTTTACTAAGCGCCACCTATGAATTCATTTGGTACTATTTATTTTTTTAATTTGGGTCTCTGAAAATCCCTCATTGTTAGGAAATAATTAAAAAAAAAAATCTAATTGTAAAACGTCAAAAGAGACAGGATTTTGACAGCAGAAGAGAGGTTATGAAAAAACGGAGATATGACTGAGCGCGTCTGAAGATTTAATCTAATTTTAAATAGCTTGTATTGGCGATTTTGTAAAAGAAAGTGTATACTATGTAATAAACTGTGGTGATATAAATAATAGCACTATTATTGAAACACAAGCGTAAGACGATCTAACACAATATAGTACCCGTTCAAGTTATATGTATAGAAAGAGCAAGAAAGACGATATCTAGGCAATTTTTACTTAAGGAATTTTGGACACAGGAACTAATAAACAGAGCCAAAGCGAGCACCACAAGTCCTCGGGCCGTTTGAGGATGTCGGATAAACAACATAATTATTGTTTGCTACATTAATGGAGGCTTTGTTCTGCTGTAGTTCGTAGGTGAAGCTGGGAATGAATCATTGTAGGTCTAACATGGCTTGCGTAATTTGATTTTAGTGTGTAATTTGTAGTGCTAAATTTAGATTATCGTCAGTAGAGTATTAGGTTTGAATCCTAGTAGAATAATTAATTAGTTTTTACAGATATAGGAGGACTCGAAAAGAGATGGATGGATTGCTATAGGATAAGGGTATCACGCCTTATACTATAATATTCATAATTATCAAATTATGAAAGTATTGTGGATGAGGAGTGAAGGTAGATAACGATATAGATGATGCATATGATAATCATGATTTGCTTTCTATAAAGGAAGACATACCTACATTCTGGTCAACTGACAAATACAATAAAAGAGATGAAAATCTCAATCGAATATAGGAAAGGGCATTGATGGGACAGTAAATAAAAAAAAGCTTTAAAAATATGAGAAGAGGACTGCTACTGTCATAGTGCAAAAGATATGAAAGCCTGTAAAACGAGATGTAATTTCAAGTGCTATGTCATGAAGCTAGTGTAAAAGAGGAAATAAACTGTTTTGTTTGGACAATACAAAGCCACGAAGAGCGGTTTTTGAAATTCTGATGAAATAACTGGCGTCCATCAACTAAATTGAATTTCTCTTTGTGGTCAGCGGGCTGCTGACAGCTCGGCACAAACGAACTAACTACGTAGATTGTTGCAGAGTCCAAGCTGTGTATTATTTGTTTTATAACTAATACAACTTGAATTATTAGGTTTTAATCCAGCTACTTCTTTTATACGTTTTTTACGTATGTCAATCGACAACGAGACACGGGGTATATTTTTTCTATGACACGGGTCAAATTGCATCCTTCAAATACTAAACGAAGAGTCTCTACAAGTTAATTGATTCATATATTTATTATGTTGAATTTGTATGATGACTTGTACATATGATTAAACTTGTTTTTAGAGCACAAGGCCCTAGACTTGTCTATAACACAGATCTCTTTCTCGTTCACATCTCTCTTTTTTACACGAATGCAAAGGAAGGGTTACTTATTATATTACTTTTTCTCAAACCAATGACGGTCAGCAGCGCACACTTGACTTTTCCGCACGAAGATTCGCCTTGGGCTCTGTACACTAATCTGATCCACTAACAGCCTCCCCAAATCACACCAGTGACATTGTCCGACAAAACGCTTTGATTCGGAAATCATTTGCTGCAATTTTAACGCAATTGTGTGACTATTGTGTGCAGTGCTACTCGAAACTATAGACGGCAATGTTTTAAGTAATTGGCCTAATTTAAAAAGTGATTAGAAAATGTGGCATACTTACCTAAAAAAAAAAGACATTTAGTACTATACTGTAGACACTGCTATCGTTATTTTGTGCTCTGGCAATATGAATGAATATGACTAGTGTGTAGAAAATTGATAAAACCATTGATATCCTTTCTAAATAATATCAATTATTAGCCCTGAAAATATTTTTAGTTAATTTGCCCACCTTGTATAATTTACTATATTAACAGTAATTCTATTCATACACACACCGAAACAGATGAATCTAAATAAAAGCCGAAAACCCGTTTCAATTTGTGTAGTGGTTTCGATTTTTCCACCGGAGCTGTCACCGAATACTGTTGGCTTTGTAGTCGGTATGTACAGCCGACTACATGGCATTCCGTGGATGTATCTATGTGGTGGTGAAAGCGGCGAATTTGCAGTGAATTTGGATGGGTTGATCTGCTTGTAGCAGTACAGGACAGATTGTTTGTATATGCCTGAAGGGTGATTAGTTTTAAATTGGCAAAAGTTTATTTTTGTGTATTCTGATAGTCTCTGCCTACCCCCACGGGCAAAAGGCGTGATTATATGTATGTATTCCGTTTATAGAATAGTAGGCAAACGAGCATGTGGACTCCAGCAACCCCATAGGAACCCAAAGGAATAGTTTGTTTTAATTATTGTATACTAGCGTGTGCCCGCGACTTTGTCCGCGCATAATTTACTATTGTTTTGTTTATATCTCCGGTTCTAAGCGTATCAAGATGAAACTTACGCCAGATTTTAAGTTAGATCTTCAACAATACCGCATTAAATTTAGTTCAGTAGTTTTTGCGTAATACAAACATACAGAC
Organism: Ephestia elutella; assembly: GCA_018467065.1. Lineage (NCBI taxonomy): Eukaryota > Metazoa > Arthropoda > Insecta > Lepidoptera > Pyralidae > Ephestia > Ephestia elutella. The sequence continues at coordinate 1,830,033 of CM031581.1, read as the reverse complement.
AGAAAGACAAACAGACAGACAGGCAAAAAAAAAATGTTTTTGGCTTCTATTGGCCCTATGAAGACCCCTAATAGTTTTTTTCTTAAATATCAGACACAGACCTGTAACAGTTTTATTATATGTATTGATGATTGATTGATGATGTATGATGAACGTTTATCTGAACATTCATTATCGTTTCAGCCGCAGGTCCATTGCTGGACAAGGGCCTCCCCAAGGATTTTTAGAAAGACTCTACCAGTCTAGGTCTCTACAAGATGGTCAAACTAAATGAGACCTTGTAAAATCATTATGACCATTTGCGACATGAAACAAAAACTCTAGAGTGACGAATCCCAGCTAAACGCCTGTCATTTAGCATTGTGAGAGTTTCAGGTTTTTGTCGGCTAACAACGCTCGTTAGTGTAAGACTGGCTGTTCCACCGTTCCGCCTTTATGTCCGTAATGGAGAACGTTTTTGTGCCCAAATGGCTGACGTATTGTTCAGGTGGAAACGTCTAATAGACGAATATTTTTAGCCGCTGCTGAAAATGATGGTTATGATTTTGCTGTAATTTTCTTTAATATATTAAGTCTATTACTCGTCAAATCTTTAACATTATTATACTTATATATTTAATAGTTTATTAATAGGCTTTGGACTACATGTTTCCCTAATATCCCACAAGATCAGCAACTAATAAAAAATATTTAAAAGTTATTAGAAGTCTAGGGTTAGCCGAATATGTTTCAGAAATCCATCTATTATTCACGTGTCTGTTTTTTATACCTATAAATTTAAATATTTTTTACGGATTTCCAGAATATATATCTTAAACATGGTTTAAAAATATCATACACACGTGCGAAGCCGGAGCGGGTCGCTAGTTGGGTATAGAATTCTAAACAAACAAAGCAAAACATCAGTACCTTTACCATGAGTTGATATCGAAAACTTACATAACGTTACTACAGTCGATAGCGTATAAACGTGCATCGAACAGTTTTTTGGTTAAACTCGTACCATGAGTACTGTGAACGCTTACTATACTCGCTATCGATAGCTCGATAGTTAGTGTAGTTTTCGTGTTGTCATGTTGGTATACGTGTAGTGCGTGGCTAATTTCAGACCCAATATAGCTATTTCTTTCTAACTATACCCAAAAGACAGAGTACGACAGATGTTCCCATAACCCATACATAACCCTACTTATGTAAAATGTGTCGTAGTGCAGTCCATAGAGATCTTGACCTCGAGACTTGAGATCATTTTTAAATTAGGTTGGATATATTTTGCTAATGTGACAGATTTTGTTGTTTGAGAAGGGCGTTGACCGGCGTTGCAGAATATATTGTGAATTATTTGTGCCTATAATCTTTTGTAAATATATTTTCGTTAATGAAGACGATCTCCGAGCAGGCTGGAGAAGACTCCTTTTGAACAGAGATGCATGGAGACAGCTGAAGTTGGCATATTTCGCAGGACTACCTGACCAGGTGGAGAAAGCCAATTAATGTGGTGCTGACTTTTGTTCGCCTCTTTGCCCGCGGAATTTGCACAACAGGATTTGGACCTACACCTTTACGCAAATAAAGTTATTTTATTCTATTCACCATGACATGACATGACCCACCCCGTCCGTTGGTGAAGAACCGAAGAAAATCAGTTCAGTAGTTTTGTTGAAAATATGTATTGTGTTAGTGGCTGTGGTTAGTGGTCAGAGCAAATAAAAACTAAGTATTTTAATTTATTTCATTTTATTTTTTCGCTAGTGTTGAAGAGTATTTCCAATTCTTCCTCATGCCAACTTAAAAATTTCCTTGTTTAAGTCGTTCATTTTATTTATTATTTTGATTAGCAGCCGTAGTTAACATATTTAATGCTTGATATCTTCTTGCCGACATCATTTTCACAAGAAATACTGAAAAATAAAGAGTTTTGTAAATCAAAATACATTTTCACGCCTCATTTAGCTAGTGAATTACGTAACTACAATCGCAAAGGTATTTCTCGATGACATCTGTCGAATTTGTGACTTATGGTACCGATTTCCATACTAAAAAACAAAACGTTACTCGCTAGCGAGCGGCTCGCTTGCGAATAGCTTTCGATAGGTTTTCTTTGTTGACTCATACTACCGATATTAGTTCTTCAAGTGACCGCTAGAGGCGCTGTACATTTTTTCATAGACATTATTTACGGCGACGCTAGCGAGTTCGGTCACTATTAACTCATGGTAGGGCTACAGGTAACCGTTGGAAATAAAACCGCCGTCTGTTTGTTATGCGAGACGGATCTCGGAAACGAGAAACACTTGAAATACCAATTTATTTGTGAAACTAGAATATTGTTGCGTTAACTTTTAATGAGGGTTATTTTGAACGGACATACTATTTTACTTTGCACTTTTAATATATGCCTATATCATGTAGTTGTAATCGTTAAAAAGTTAATTTAAAAAAAAAATGTAGATTGCGACGCGTCAGTCCTAGATGTCATATAGCTCATGTTACCCAGGATACCTCACACATCTATAGCAAGATGATGGAAAAAAGAAGCCCACATACATAATCCCCGAAAACATAACACTTCTTTTTTGAGCAGTGGTATAAAAACATGCAATATTTGCTTACAGATACCACGCAAGGACAAACGAAGCTAGTAGTTTGTAGCTTTGAGACATAATATATTATGATTGCGGCCTGCATATGCGGCCTGTGGTGCGGCCCTAGAATAGCACCAACCCATCTCTTCCCGTGGGGGTCGTAAGAGGCGACTAAGGGATTTAACACCGGAGGATGGGCAGCAGCATCTTTCCGTGTACTATGCCATCACACTGCGATCGCCAACCCGCCTGCCAAGCGTGGCGATTACGGCAAAACCTTCCATGGATGAAATCCTTGGGGGAGGCCTTTGTCCAACAGTGGACGTCTTTCGGCTGAGAGAAGAAAGAAGAAATATTATGATTAAATAATTAGTTATCGACGTGAAAAAGAGCCTTCTTTGAAGGCCAAGTTTCAATAAAAAAATTTGACTTGACTTTGAAGCTAACTCATCAATTAAGTGGAGAATTTATGAAGTTAGGGCTCGTAGAGTTAGGGTGGTAGAGTTAAAAGCTTGGCTCTACATGAGATCAGATAATTTTTTGACTGTGCGAGCTATATGGTCACCTCTTGGCAACACTACATAAAAATGTTTTTGTTGGGATTCCTTTTTCCCTATAGACTTTAAGATGCTCAGTTACGTAAACGAAACTTGTTGAAAAAACATGGTGTCATCTCCAGAAATACATCAATAAATTAAGGCGAATTTCGTCAATATCGTCGTCAGAGTAAAAGTTAATTTGGCAGACGCTGAAATTAAGCGGCGTTTACACTGTCCGCCCGACGCCATGATTGATGAGGGTGCGTACGCATGTCGTGCCACGAAACGAGCGGGCTATTATAGGAGTATGATCAATGATCATGTTAGCAGATTTAAATAAAGTACTCCTTATTAAGAAAAAAAGATTTACTTAAATAAAGGAAAGTAAAGAAACTGCATAAAGTTTTCTGGTGTTTCTATGCAACATCGTATCAAAAATAAAGCGCACTACACACCAAAGTCGCCGACCCGCCGACCTATGTCGGCAACTTTTTTTTTTGTTTGTGTTGCCAATATAATTCTATTCATATAGGCCGCCGGGTTGTGTCGCCGGGTTGTGTCGGCGGGTCGGCGGCTTTGGTGTGTAGTGCGCTTAAGGTATACCGTATATAATTTACCAACATAACTTCGACATAACCTTGCGGATTAGACCGCTGATGTGATAAAATTCAAATCGTTTATTCAAAAACTAGAACTTTACTGATTGTGAACCTTACATTCTTTACGTCAATTTAACATTTTAACAATAAATCACACCAGAATGGCTTTCCATTTTTTGTCTGATCATTGAATTGACTTTTTTTATAACATAGCATAGGACGACAAACGAGCAAGCGGGTCACTTGACAGTAAGTGACATGGATGTTTGCAACACCAGGGGTACCTATCACAGCAGTGTTGCCAGCCTTTCGAGAATAAGTAGACAATTTTTTTAAAGGACTGGACTTTGCGTACGATCTCAGCTTTTTTCGTGGCCCCACGAAAACGACGATAAAACGCTCGCGTAAAAGTTTATGATGTAAGCATTTGACGGCTGGCAGACGAACCGACGGAATTCGCTTTAATTGAATCTGCCTTTATTTAGGTCGCCAAAAATAAGGACTACTATGGAGACAATGTCTTTGTCTACTTTGCATTTTTATTTGTTTCGTAATAAGTGCGACCTTGTTTTGGTAAATAGGGAAAATAATAAGGTATGTGAGTTCCGAAAGTATCTCATTTCTTTCGATAAGTGCAAGGTAAGTGGGTTAAATACTGGAGGATAAGGAATTCTTTGTGCAACTAAGAATTCTCATACACTACTTCTTTCATTAGTTAAATTAATTTATATCAAATGAATCAATTGTATTATTTAGTCAGTCAAATGTTGTCAAATGTATCTTAATAAATAAAAATTGAAATTCATGGTTAAATAATAGGGAAATGGATAATGTAAGTTAATATGTAGATTATGAAATTTATTTATTTTTTCCTAAAAATAACTTTTAATTTTATATTGTACTTTGTATTCAAATTTATACTTACCATTCCGGAATAAAGAGGCTTTTTTATTTATTTTATTTCTTTCATTTTCATACCCTACTGCCTCGGTTGTTATGGGAAAGTCTTCTTGTTTTAAAAAGTTTTTTTTAAGGTTTCGGCAGTAATTTCTTCTTCTATAACACACTCGATAAGAAGAAGGCAGTAATTTAATAAGGATTTATAATCTGTAATATTATGCATTAGAAGATGAAGTCATAAAATTTTGTTCTTGATAATGTTTTTATTTCCAGCTAATTTTCCCCGGCGAAGATGATACCGTGATTACCAACTTTTCAGGAAATTACAACCGCATTATTATTTTCACTACACTCGGTAAAGCTTTAAGATCTTACGTTCAAAAGGACCACTTCGGTGTCCTTGAATATCTTAGTTTATTGTTCCCAAATTACAAAAAAAATAAAAATAACTAGCCTTTCCCAAAACTCCACCGACAAGAACGAAGTTCTTAAATTTATTGATTAATCCCAAAAATGATTCTTGCCAAAGTTTTTGACCGAATATAAACTGTTACAGTAAAAATAGTAACGCTCAACGGAAACCGAACTGGGTTAACTCGTAATGAACACTGGATGGTTTTAAATATATTTCTATTCACAGAATATCGAAGAGGACAAAGCTATTTTTAGTAAAATTTTCGGGAAACCTAATTTACTGTAGCTAAATTAGGTTGTTTTTTATAACATAGGGCGGCAAACGAACAAGCGGGTCACCTGATAGTAAGTAATCACCGCTGCCGATGGACAACTGCAACACCAGGGGATCACAAGAGTGTTGCCAGCTTTTCAAGAAGACGTAGACTCGTTTTTTGAAGATTCCAATTCCAATGTCGTATCGGTTCGGGAACACCGCCGCAGGAAGTTGATTCCACAGCTTAGCCGTACGTGGCAAGAAATGTCTTTTAAAACGTACGGTGGTTGATAGCCAGTTATCCAGGTGGTTTGGAAGAAATTTTAATTAATGAAAATCATCACTTTAAGACCATACTGATTTTGCTAGCGCTGTATGTTTTTGTTTTTGTTATCTTTTACTTTTTTTTTTTTGTTGTCATAATACACTTCGCAATCACGGGGTTTTCCCTTTGCGAGGTGTATATAACTTTAAGAAATAATGTAGCCTGTACAGAGGGAGAGCACTGGAGCTCTGTATCACAGGTCCTGCCTTCGACTGACTCCAGCCTCGTCCAATCTGATTAACTCTGAACTGCGTCAACTCGTGAACGGGTGTTGCCAAGGGGATCCTGCTTCGATCCCGATTCGAATTTTATTTTTATTTTTTGTTCTTAACCAATTTATTGTGGTTACTTGATCACAAACATAGCATGTTTTATTATATATTTTTTTTCTTTTTTTTTTTCTGACTGTACACAATCTAGTGTATGTATACAGTTAATAAATAGCCCCTCTGGCATATTAGGCGACCAGGACTGTTTCATGAGTTTCTTTCGGCATTTCTTCTCAGCAGTGGTCGTTCCGAAATACTAGTAGTTTGTAGCTTTGAGACATAATATATTATGATTAAATAATTAGTTATCGACGTGAAAAAGAGCCTTCTTTGAAGGCCAAGTTTCAATAAAAAAATTTGACTTTGACTTTGATTCTGGCCTTATTATTATGTTTTTTTACTTTTTTTTGTATTGGTTGTTTGGAGGAAATAAATTATCTTTTATTTTTATACCAAATGAAATGAACCTGGGGCTACACCTTATAAAGAATCCCGTGAGCACACTACCGTATTTGTCGATTCATAACAGCTCAGACGAGCCGTTAGATGGCGCTGTTCTATATTTTATTGCACCCTAGAGATGCACTTTCAGTTAAGATATAAAAGTCTATTATTTATGGGCCATTTTAAAGAGTTTACGGTTATTGCATCAGAGTAAATAGCTTATTTTATGATAATGAAAACTGGAATGATTTTTATTTTAGAATTAAGTTTTCTAATAAGTTTTCGATTTTTTCTGCCATTAGAGGAGTTCTAAAAAAGTTGGCCATCACAGCACGCCCGGTAGATGTAAAACAAATGAGCATCGAAGCACCACGCATCATATATATATACCATTTATAATATTACGGTCACGGCATTCGAGTAGATTTTACTGCCAAACCGCGCCAATAGATGTTTTACATCATGTATCTATGCTATACTTAAAGGAATATGATGTAAAACTACCAGTTCGTTTAGGCGCATAATGTTAGAAGCTAAGAATGATAACTGGTCGCGAAATGGTAAAAAACCAAAATGTTAAAGGAGCAAAATGTTAATAACGCAAAATGATGAGGGAGCACAATGATAAAAGCGCACAATGTTAAAAAAGCAAAATGGTAAGAGCGCAGAATGGTAAAGATTTCAGTGCTATAGTATATGAAATTCCAGGACTATATTGACATCATATTGGTGAATTGTATGTCATTAACTACTACTAATACTCCGCTGGCTCGGTGACCCCAAAGTGGATCTTGGCCTCCGATACAAGAGAGCGCCATAGACTTCATGGTTAGACTTTATGGTTGTGTGGCCAAGCCTCACAAACATAAGTACTACTACTACACGAAAAGGGAAACATCCGTTTATGGGTGTTTCCTAGACCTAAGTAGGGCTTTTGACCTAGTAAATTATAATTTACTCTGGGAGAAACTTCTATCATCGGGCGTTCCATCAAATATAGTGAATCTGTTGAGATATTGGTACGAGAACCAAACGAACCATGTGAAATGGGGCGACACAGTTTCTAATGATTTTAGATTAGAATGTGGAGTTCGCCAAGGGGGTTTGACCTCTCCGGACCTTTTTAGTTTGTATGTAAACGATCTGATCGAGGAGTTAAGGAGCACCAAAATCGGATGCCATATCGGTAATGTTTGTTTAAACAATTTCAGTTATGCTGATGATGTGGCCTGTGGTGTGGCCCTAGAATAGCACCAACCCATCTCTTCCCGTGGGTGTCGTAAGAGGCGACTAAGGGATCTAAAAACACCGGAGGATGGGCAGCAGCATCTTTCCGCGTACTATGACATCACACTGCGATCGCCAACCCGCCTGCCAAGCGTGGCGATTACGGCAAAACCCCCCTATGGTTGATACACCCATAACACGGCCCCTAGTCCCCGGCGGCCCCGCTATCCCGGACTCTGGTAGCGGTCACGGTAACGGCGGGGCAGGGGGTGCTAAGAATCCCCGGCAGATGCCAGGCTACCAACCCCGACGACCTTTGGCCCTGGCAACTTATAACACGTGCACACTGCGGACCGACGAGAAGCTCGCTGAACTGGAGGAAGAATTGAGCAGGTTACGATGGGATATTGTAGGATTATGTGAAGTCCGAAGATAGAGGGAGGACACCATGATCCTCAAGTCCGGAAACCTGCTCTATTTCCGGGAGGGCGACCAACTGTCCCAGGGTGGTGTCGGGTTTATCGTCCACAGGTCCCTCGTCAACAACGTGGTCCAGGTCGAGAGTGTTTCGGCGAGGGTAGCGTACCTTGTACTCAGAATTACCAAACGGTATTCGTTGAAGGTAATACAAGTATACGCACCGCCCTCATATCGCTCCGACGACGAGGTAGAGACTATGTATGAGGATATTTCTAGAGCCATACATAGCTCCGAGGCCCACTATACCGTTGTGATGGGGGACTTTAACGCGAAACTGGGCAAACGAAGCGATGATGAGCTGAGGGTGGGGAATTTTGGATATGGAAGGAGGAATGCACGTGGTCATCTGCTGGCCGGCTTTATGGAGAAGGAGGGCCTCTTTATGATGAACTCCTTCTTCAAAAAGCCAAAACAGCGAAAGTGGACATGGTTGCATCCTAATGGCGTTACAAAAAATGAGATTGACTTCATCTTGTCGACGAAGAGGCACATATTCAATGATGTCTCTGTGATCAATGCCGTAAAAACAGGAAGCGATCACCGATTGGTAAGAGGCACATTGAATCTTAGAATAAAACTCGAAAGGTGTCGACTGATGAAGTCTACGCTCCGACCAGCGCCTATCCAGCTCCAAAACCCCGAGAGCTTTCAGCTCGAATTGCAGAATCGCTTCGAATGCCTGGGAGACTGCGAAAATCTGGACGATTTCAAAACCCGCCGTTCAAAAGGAACCAAAAAGATCTCGGACCTCACCAACAAACTCATGGAAGAAAGACGAAACTTGGTTCTGCAGTCCTCTGACGATGCTGCTCAGTATCGACGTCTAAACAGACAGATCTCCAAGTCCCTAACTCGTGATTTACGCCAATTCAACACTGACCGTATTGAAGAGGCGATTAAGCGAAATAAGGGCTCAAAAGTGTTTGCAAGGGATCTGTCTGTTGGTCAAAGTCAACTGACCAAGCTGAAGACTGAGGATGGCAGAATCATTTCGTCGAAGCCAGAGCTGTTGGAAGAGGTTGAGAAGTTCTACGGACAATTATATACCAGCGTACGCACACCTGTCAGTAATCTGGGCAAAGATCCAAGAGCCAGATTGACCCGACACTACACCGAAGATATCCCGGACGTCAGCCTATATGAGATTAGAATGGCTCTCAAACAGCTAAACAACAATAAGGCACCGGGTGATGATGGAATCACGGCTGAGCTTGAAAGCAGGTGGAACGCCGGTATTAAAAGCTCTTCAGAAGCTATTTGATTCCGTCATACTCGAGGGACAAACGCCTACGGCATGGCACAGAAGTGTGGTGGTACTTTTCTTCAAAAAAGGTGACAAAACCCTATTGAAGAATTATAGGCCTATCTCACTTCTGAGCCATGTCTACAAACTGTTTTCGAGAGTCATTACAAATCGTCTCGCTCGCAGGTTTGACGACTTCCAGCCTCCCGAACAAGCCGGTTTCCGAAAAGGCTTTAGTACCGTAGACCACATACATACGCTGCGGCAGATTATACAGAAGACTGAGGAGTATAATCAGCCATTATGCTTGGCGTTTGTGGACTACGAGAAAGCCTTCGATTCGATCGAGACCTGGGCTGTGCTACAGTCTCTCCAACGGTGCCAAATTGACTATCGATATATCGAAGCGCTGAAGTGTTTGTACGAAAACGCCACCATGTCGGTCCGTCTCCAGGATCAAGGCTCCAAACCTATCCAGTTGCAGCGAGGGGTGAGACAGGGAGACGTGATATCTCCGAAACTGTTCACCGCCGCCCTGGAAGATGTTTTCAAGCTTCTGGACTGGAGCGGACTCGGCATCAATATCAACGGCGAGTACCTCACTCACCTTCGATTCGCTGACGATATCGTAGTCATGGCTGAGACCTTGGAAGAAGGCACAATGCTCGATGGCCTCTGTAGAGCCTCTCAACAAGTGGGTCTAAAAATGAACATGGACAAGACGAAAATTATGTTTAATATCCGTGTCGCACCCACTCCTCTGAAGGTTGGAGACTCTACACTCGAAGTTGTTGACAATTATGTATACCTGGGACAAACAGTTCAGTTAGGTAAGTCCAACTTTGAGAAAGAGGTCAACCGTCGAATCCAACTCGGCTGGGCAGAGCGTTCGGGAAGCTTCGCGATATCTTCTCGTCCAAAATACCGCAGTGTCTCAAGACTAAGGTCTTTGACCAGTGTGTGTTGCCAGTAATGACATACGGAACAGAAACGTGGTCGCTTACTATGGGCCTCATAAGAAGGCTCAAGGTCACCCAAAGGGCGATGGAGCGCGCTATGCTCGGAGTTTCTCTGCGTGATCGAATCAGAAATGAGGAGATCCGTAGGAGAACTAAAGTAACCGACATAGCCCGCAGAATCGCGAAACTTAAGTGGCAGTGGGCGGGGCACATAGCTCGTAGAACAGATAGCCGTTGGGGCAGAAAAGTTCTCGAGTGGCGACCACGAACCGGAAAACGTAGTGTTGGCAGGCCTCCCACTCGGTGGACCGACGACCTGGTGAAGGTCGCGGGATGCGCATGGATGCGGGCAGCGCAGGACCGGTCGTTATGGAAATCCTTGGGGGAGGCCATTGTCCAGCAGTGGACGTCTTTCGGCTGAGAGAGAGAGATGATATGGTGCTCCTTGCCCCCTCGATTAGGGGCTTACGAAGCCTGGTCGCCATCTGCGAAAAGTATGCTCTGAATCATGGGCTTCGGTATAATGTTTTGAAGACCAAAATGATGGTATTTCGATCGGGTAAAGGGCCGGAGAGAATACTACCTGTATATTTGGATGGTGTCCTAGTGGAGAGAGTGGAGCAATTCAGATACTTGGGACATATTTTGACTGAGGACCTACGCGATGATGATGATGTGATACGCGAGCGCCGGGCCTTGTCCGTGCGCTGTAACATGCTGGCGCGCAGGTTCGCGCGCTGTGCCGATGAAGTCAAGCTGACACTCTTTCGGGCATACTGTCAAAGTTTCTACACAGCTCAATTGTGGGCCAACTGCACAGCGCGTATTCGGAGTAGCATCAGGATACAGTATAATAACGCATTCCGTATCCTGATGCGGTTACCGAGATACTGCAGTGCGTCGGATATGTTCGCGCAGGCCAGGGTCCCGGACTATTTCGCCATCATCAGGTCTCGCGTGGCATCGTTTTGGACGCGCATTCGTACCTCTAAAAATGAGATTCTGCACACACTGTCCCAGTATCTGGATTGTCCCATTCAAAAATACTGGCTCTCTGTACACCGTGACAGCAACAGGAAATAACCCTGTATTGTATTGTGCTGTGATTGCAATATGTCTATTGTATTTTAGTTTTAGTTATGCACTCTTTTGTAACTATGGGTTTATTACCTGAAATAAATAAATTATATTATATATATATTATATATATAAGGTCTAACGCTCACACCTTAAAGAAGAGAACCAACTTTTAGTAGCGGAGCGTAGAATTTACCTACAAAATCCTCGGCCCTGTCATGTCATTAACTAGGTACATATAAATGAATGAAAGTTACATCACAGTCTGGTGGATTTGAGGCGATTTTTCGCTCAGCCGCGTCGTCCCAGTGTTAAGTCAACACTGCACTTGCAATTGCAAATATGCTGCATCAAGAATTTAAGAGAACGTATTTACTTTGCTAAGTAGCTGTCGGCATTTATAAACATACCTGCCAACTTCGCAAAAACTTGAAATTCTGTAATCTTCTAGAATCCATGCTGGTCTGGGAGCGAAGAAAAAATATAGAATGTGCCAGCTGCTTCTCTTCCCGCGCAGATTGTAAAAGTCAATCGAGAGAAAGAGCTTTAAACTGGGGATTCCTCTACTCATAGACAATGGGCTAGCAACCTGTCGCTATGCCTGAATGTCCATTCCTTCAGAGAGCCCTATTCAGCTAAGCGTGGCCTTCGAGTCCCACGACTCTTGGCTCTGTCTACCCCGTAAGGGATAAAGCCGTGTACCTATCTATGTAATGTATGTATGTATTCCAGAATACTAAAAGACTATAACAGAAATGTAAATGTTTGTTGATTTTAGGCGATGGAGCTCAAAATCTACAATAGGGCATGAATATCGGAATCTCGGAATATCATAACATCGGAATCTCGGACCATATTTACGATTAATTCCGATGTTACAATTCCGATACTGAGTCATTTAATATCGCATAATATCGTAATTAAATTATTTGCTATATTATGCTTTAAAACGATATAATCGCCAAACGTCAAAATGAATTGTCAAACGTTAACAACATTCTGTGTAGTAAACCTCCAAAAAAATTATTTTACTTCAATTTAAATTATTTATTCAGGTTATTTAATCAAAACGTATGTAATAATCATATATTTATTTCCTATAAAGTATGTTGATTTTATTTGCGATTTTTTAGAAATTTCAACTGATATGCGAGTACAAATGCCAAAGTATATAATTATAAGACTTTAGTGGTGATTTTAAGCAAAATAATTTTCCAATAATAAGTACATATTTTCAACGAGAAAGTCATTCCATTTTAATTATAAAAACATTTGGGTAAAATGATTATTAAAGGATAATTATCAAAAATTTTACTTCTTTTATTGTTCTCAATCAAACCTTTGACGAATATGTGTAGTTAATAAAGAATATAAGCACTTTCAATAATTCCGATATTAACATCGGAATTTCGATATTAGACTGTAATATCGGAAATCAGTATCGGAATTGAAAACCGTCCGATATTACATGCCCTAATCTACAATGACGGATTCCAATTAATATGGTACAGTCAACTGCACCTCACCTGACCCTCCTACCTCACCGAATACTATCTCAGTTCAGGTTTATCTGCATCTGATTGTACAGTCAAGCGTCATAAGTGCAGTCATACCTCGTAGACCTTATCGCCTAGCCGTAATGATCATAATGCCTTGTAGATTCTGACTGTACTTTTGATTCTTGACTGTACATACAAAGGTAGACAATAGCAGTACTTTTTTTCTTTCATAAAGATTGTCATAGTTTTACACACATCGCTTAAAAATTGTATATATTTTTTTAATGAAAATAAAACTATTCAAGGTTGAAGTATCGTTTGATGTATTGCCACAGGTATTGCTTAATCCTAACTAATATTATAAATGTGAAAGTGAGTTTGTTTGTTACCTCTTTACGCTGTATCTACTGAACCAATCCTCCTGAAATTTCGCATACACATAGTTAAAAGTACTGAGAAGGACATAGGGTACCTTTCATCCCGGGAAAAGCACTGTTCCCGTGGGAAATTCACGCGAGCGAAGCCGAGAGAAAAGCTAGTAATAATATAATTGACTAAAACTGCCAATTCTCACATGCATTTTCGAAATTCCCAATTGCGTACACAAGAGGCGTCCAACTCGTCTAAATAAAAATACAATATGAGAAGTTCCTTTTCTCTTTCACAACAATATAGTCGATCTCATCGCTAATCCGGTCTGAGTGCAGTCTAGATCTAAAATGAGTCTAGTAATTGCTGCAGTCCGTGCGAGATATGGACTGAATTTCCAGGGTTTTTGTACGATATATTAAATATTAGCTGCTCAGGGCTTCGCTTACTTGGAAATTTTGGGATTTACCCCGTGTCTACATGAACCTCCATGCGGCGAATCTGCCGTTTCTATTTAGGTATTATCTACCCATTAAAAATTAACGCCAATTTGAAAAAAAAATATGAAAAATATTTTATTGATTCACTTACATTGGTTGTTACAACAAGTGGCAGGCGACTCCTTTTAAGTAAAAGATACCTGTGTTAGGAGCCACCGGTCTTCCCAGGGTTACAGGTTGTAAGTAGTCTAGTTACATTATATTAATACTACATAATACATTTTTTTGAGATTTTTGATTTTTTTACAATTTGAACCCTGCTAATTAATATTTATGAAAATACTCTACATTTTAACTCCAGAAAAAATGGACATCAGACACCATTCACCCCACAAATCATTGCGGGGCCAACAAAGGCCAGGGCTATAATGAAGCACGAAAATTAGCATCTCTATTTAAGGCTGAACCGTTTAATTTATCTGGGGTTCCTCGTAAAGAACTACGGACGATGTTTCGTGATAGCGGTATGCAACAATGATGCATAAAGATTGAATTCCTTATGAAAAGAGACAAGACAAACATCATGAGGAAAGGACTTGAGTTGAAAAATAGAAATCTCTTTTTTTCTTCTTCAAACCTCCTATTGATGCCAAAGATTCAAAACTACCTTTTGCCACTTTATACCACTGCAGATTTAGTTGCCTATGAAAGTTCATACTCATATTCCCACTTATATTCATTTTCGTTTATTCGTTTATTTCATTCCCCCTCGACTTTTTTGTAAATAATTTCTACACGTTTTTGAGATGCTCCATTTTGTCGTAATATATTTATTACTATATGTATGTATGTATCACATTGGCGTCGGACGTCGGATGACACGTTCATTAATTCTAGAGCGCCCAATTTCCGGAGCTCATCAATTGTCAGATTTCGACAGGACCTACCATGAAAACTGGGTCAAAATGACGCGTGAGCTGTCCGTCATTCGATCTTTTGTTATATTAAGCTACAACACCACATGTTGATTTTTTATAGATGCTAGACGCAGACGCTATCTCTCTCTCAATCGTCTTTGTTTATTAAATTTATGGGATATCTATTTTGAAAATGGATTGTCGAAGGAAACAGATAAGTAGCTTTATATTTAGTTCAATGTCGACTTTAAAATTTGCGATGTGATGGTTTGCATAGCCTCGTCCAAATTATTATAATGATTATAAGGTAAGAGTCTTATGTTCGTGAGGAAGACTGCCATATAATGAAAATCTTATCAAATTTGAAGTAAATAAAAAAAAATTAAAGTGCACTTTTAGTCTTTATAAATTTTACTGTAATAATTAACACTTTTCTGCTTTTGTAAATTTGTCACATTCCGTTCTATACTGTAAGCCATAAATGACTTTACATTAAAACTATAGAGTACCTACTAACCCATTTTGAACTCAGCCAAAACCACATTTAACCCCCAAAACTGTATCCCCAAAAACTCTGAAAGCGAAGTTGTTGACAAACCTGAGTAGTTAAATAAAATCATTTAAAAACAGTGTTGAACAAAAATAAAAGAATTCTGTTCCCCGTTTGGGCAAAATTAAAATGTCACGTCAAAAGTGCACGTTCTCTATTCGGCCCGTACCGAGTTCCATTCGCCCTTCTCCGCCCCGGATTCCTTAAAACTATTTCGCTAAACATTTTAGCGTTCCGATTTCTTTTTCTTCATTTGTCTAGGAGACAATCGCATTTTATACCCCAGTTTTCCCGAAAGTGGCGGATGTTCATTAACTTTGTTTTTCTAAAGATTTTTGTTCTAAGGATTTTGTTTTTAAAATTTAGTACTTGTATAGATAAGTATTTAGATAAGAGTTACAGGTTATAGTAGAGATTACCTTGGAACAAAAATACAAAAATAATATGTGGAAAATATAAAAATTGGGAGGCCAAAAACTACTAACATACTTTTGTCAAAGCTCAAATGTGCTCCATGTGCAACCTTTTATATAGAAGTTAATTTTATAAATAAGCTTCAGTATTTCTGAAGATAACTGTCTAAGGTTAAGGGTAACACGGGTTTTAGTAATGATATTCCTATTTTAGTCAGTTCACTTGAAAACGTATAATTAATTAATAATACCAATTAAATAATTATACATTACATATTTCTGAAATTAGATAACGGCATTCTAAAATATTCAGTTCAATTAAAAGCTAACGTAATTAGTAGTAATTACCGTCTAAAAGCATCATTGATTAATTATTAAAACGGAATATGTAATATATATCGTGAAGTCGGAATGGCAGGAGATGAATCGAAATTAATTTATTCCTTTGAGCAGCCATGGGGCGTTAAATATTCATATGTAATCTTGACCAAAGAAAGATAAAGTTTAACTCTGTATTTGTACAATGATAAGTATTACACTTGGTATTGGGCATGTATATATTTGAGATTTCTTTGACAAAGAAACAAAATTCGATGATACGACTTTTTCAAGTAGGAAATCCATATATTAATTTATGTATATCACTATAAAAATCTACAAAATACCTTGACATATAGGCGTATTTTTAGATTCCTAACTGGGTAAAAACGCTATGTGATGTCTAAAAGAACTGCAGTAAAAATAGCTGTTAGCTTTTCCTGTATTTAAGAAAAACAAACGAATGCTGTTATAAAACCAATTTTTGTTTTGTTTTGGTACTTTTTCAACTTTTTCATTTCTATACGCCTACTTGATAAACATTAAAGTCTTCTTTAGAGAGCGTGCAACTATCAGGAAGGCAGTTAAGACACCATAAATCGCTGTTTCACGGCCCACTTAACGAATGAACTGAAAAACTTATCTAACTCTTAGGGTTAGGTACAGGCGCGGACACAAGTGAAATAGAAACCTTTCTGGGTACCTAATTAAAAACTATTTTTATCGTTCCTTTTTTTCATTTACCCACGTTTTTAAATATTTTCGTTATGTGTGTAGATGTGGTGTGGTTGGTAATCTAATATTTTTGTTACCCAAGTTCAAAAACTTTTACTCTCAAAAAATCACATTTTAAAACACACAGCTTATACAGATTTGCATCAAAATGCACGTAAGTATTAAATAAAGTATCATTATCAGCATTCTTACCTTTCTCCATTTTAAAAGGAGTCGGTGCAAAAAGTATATAAACAGCAAAAATGTTTTCCACTCGACAGTACTGGAACCGCATATAAAGAGCCATATCGATGGGGTTACTTCCCCTAATGTTGGCATAAATAATCATGTCCAGATACTATCAGTGGAAATACGGCGGCTTCAGAATAGTTCCCTTCCACCCCAAAGGGGGTAAAAAGAGAATTTTAATTAGGAAGAAAAACCTTTCAGGGGTTACCTCCTGAAAGAGGAATTTTATTTAGGCCTATGAAATAACATTTAAAGGACCTTGATTCAAAATGTAACTGAATTATACTTTAAATTTTAGATGAGTTGCTACTAAAATTTGTTAATTAGCAGGAATAATTTACCTAAAATTGATTATAAGTTTTTGTTTAACTTGTCACGTATTTATTTTATTCATTACTTACTAATACTGCGTCGCAGCGATCCGAAGTGGATCTTGGCCTTCGACCCGAGATGACGCCATTTTTTGCGGTCTTGCGCCAATTCTCGCCAGTTTTCCTCTCTGAGGCTCTGTAGGTCTTTCAGAACCTCATCGCTCCAGCCATAATAATTATTATTTATTCATCTATTTATTATTTTTTGTACACAAATGCATAGAAAGGAAACATAAAATATAGTAAAACTAAGTAAAATATAAAGGTACTACTTACATACCTTATAATGTATGGGTAAAATGATACTACTACTTCCGAGTGTACCACAAAGTTGAGATTTTACACATGGCCTTAGTTCCGATCATAATGCATTATTATTGAGCACGGTTATCTGCACGGGCATGAAATTTAAAAATATAAAAAAAAATGTAGAGGTAATTAGTTTATGTAAAAAAATTGTTTGACTCTACGAGTATTTATAGTATTTTAGAGTTAAACAATTTTTTTTTTAAAACCAAAATCGCGTATCCCAAATTATGTAAAAAATTGAATGTTAAAACTAACAGCTATAGTCAGTCTCTCTTTATTGGAGAGACTGACTGTAGTTTGCAGGACTGTAGGTTTCAGCTGTTTGTTTTTCATATTCATTTTTCTGTTTTTTTTTACATAATTTTGGATACTCGTAAAAGTAAATTCAAGTGCCCTTCAATAAACATGAAAATAAACGGTTCTTATAAATGTATTATAATGAAGAAAATACGAAAAATTATAATAATGCTGCAACCGCTCATATTTTGCGCTCTCCTCTATTACGATTTTGCACAGAGTAGCCACCCTGCAGAGTCTACAGATATTTTAAGCAACAATACCATTTTTTACCAAATTAGCCCACTCTGGCTTTTTTAGCAGTGGGACAGACAATTGATCAAAATCAAATAAAATAATCATATCCACCCACTGTTAATATTAAACATAGTACGATATCCGCACAAGATAAGGTAAGTACAAGGATAAGAATGAATAAAAAAAATATGCGTTGTTTATAACGATTTAACAGCACGCTCCAGGAATTTTCTTGAAATTCCAGTTTTTTTAGGATTTCTCATCGACATCCTGGACGCGGTCCGAACATATTCAAAAAGTCCCGGTTAGCAATTTTAAATGTCCAGGTTTGGTTTAATTTAACCGTACTATAAAACAAAGGTCAAAATCAACGGACAAAACAAAGCAAATCAAAATTCTTACTGACAGTGAAATTCAAAAAGATTTTGGTCAAAACAAACCAAAATCTTTAAATCGTTCTGATATTGACTACTATAGAAGTCAAAATGATATCAAAAAATTTACGATTTCGCAAAAAAAGATGATAGAAATATTTTATGTTGTAGACTCTTAAGCAGACGCGTACTCTATGGTTTAACACTATGATGTACGCGGTCGGTCAGACCCATGCAAATGAGCAGCTGAGACGAATGCACGACATTTGTTAACCCTCAAATGCGAAACTGCGAAAAATTCGACGACTATTCGGTATTTTGACTTCGTATGCTAACCGGCCCAATGAGGGTTTTCTTGGTGAAATCGACCGAGACTTACGGAACAGAATAAATTCAGGGTCGATTTTGGAAGGAAAACATATTATGCGCTGACCTCAAACAAAATGGGAAACTGTAAGTTAGAAAGTTTTAACTAACAGCCCTTGATTCTACTAATTACAAACGTACTATATCGTGCCTCATTTGTGTCTCGAAAGCCAAAGAAATCGTAATAAAGCATAGAAATCTTACAGAGATCTTGTCGCTTTTGTTTAATCTCTTTGGCTTTTGAGACACGAACATCTACGTTTGTAATTGGTAGAATCGGCCCCTAGGTCTAATGTGCATTGGCCAGTGATTTAACGCTTCCGATCAGTTCTCAGATCTAATTACATTACTTGTCCTTAACTAAAGCAATCTTGGAGAAAATAACGCAAACACAACAAAAATAATCAACTAAAATACTCATTTACTTCAAAAATTTATTATGCAGCGAATATCCGATCCTCGATGAAAATTAAAAAAGAAAATATTCATACATAATAACAATTAAATTAAAAGCAAGCTGTTCTCAAGATAATTCAAAATAAAAACCTCATTACTTCCTCTACGCGTGATCAACTCCAACAAATTGGTCATTTCGGCGCTAAGTGTATGGAAATTTTTCATTTAGCATTTTTCAATAACGCTGTGTCGAGTGTTAACTCGGGAAATGTGAATATTGCCCGAAGTGATTAAACGGGAAATTGACTGAATATTAAGAGCCTACTTCATAAAATATATTTATTATTTTTGGATTTAATTTTCAAAGGCAGGGTTAATAAAGTCGAGCATGTTTGTTATTTGTTACTGATCGAATATTTCATTGCATTTCATTTTGGGCACAAGCTTTTATAGTAATCAGTGTATTAAATAACAAGTGTTAACAATAAAGGAGTTCTCTCGTCTGAAAAAATACTGTATGCAATATTTTTTTATGCTTCCATAAAAAAGGATTGTCAACGACACAGCTAACAAGTATAGCAACTCTAAAGTCATTAGTTTTAAACTATTAGTTTTTTTTTGTTATGAAATGATTTATTTAGAACATAACTTATAGTAGAAGTACATATGATTTATCAGCAACACGCTTCATCAGAAATATTTACAAATATTTAGTAGGTTTTATTTTTTTTATTTACATTTAGTTCTAAACTTATCTAGCAAGATTTGACCCACCAAGATAAGTTAAACAAAACTTACAGTAAAAAAACCTATGCAATTTAAAATCTACTGCCTAAAATCGTCTAAACAAACTATTACATGTGCAACATTAGCTGAGCGATGTGGGCGCAGCTGGCTGCATCGCAGGCAATTGCAGTCCGGACCAGACGGGTAATCCGGGTAATTTCAAGGTAGTCCGGATATGGCGACGTCACGAATTATGGCCTAGACGACCCAGATTTATGGTGAACACGAGGAAGTTTCGTCGAAAATTAGTTAATATGACTATTTATTTTTATTATTTAAAACAGTGACTTTTATCGAAATTAGATCATCAATTTTATCCTAATCCTAACTAATATTATAAATGTGAAAGTGAGTTTGTTTGTTTGTTACCTCTTCACGCTTTATCTACTGAACCAATCTTCCTGAAATTTCGCATACACATAGCTGAGAGTACGGAGAAGGACATAGGGTACCTTTAATCCCTGGAAAAAGCACTGTTCCCGTGGGAAGTTCACGCGGGCGAAGCCGCGGGCGAAAGCTAGTTTATTATAATTGGTGGGAACATTTTCATTCATTTCATAAGCAAGGATAGACAATAAGATATAGCGAGTCTGTGTGAGTTTTAATTATGACAATAAAAGTATATTACGACGAATTAATGCAAATGCTAAGTCATTTCACATTATCTGCCATTAGTGGTTTTGACAAAATCTGCCCTATTTTCAACGAATTCAGCAATTCAGCCTTAGATTGAATTTGGGAAATTGAATGGGCTTCGTAACAAAACATCAGTGATTTATTAGTACGCTTTACTTAGCATCAGGATAAACATTCATTTTGGTACGAGGCGATGTTGTAATCATACTTTTGAAATTATTTTGTAGAACTGACTGATATATCAACGCAAAAAACTACAACTTTTATAGGTATCTTTTTATAGTTAAACTAAAAGTTTTGTTTCTCTAAGTCTGTAGTTTCCGAGTGTATATTGATTCAGATAAAACCAACATTAAATTTAAAGTCCACATTTAACTCCGTACAATAAAAGTTACAAAGTAAGGAAATGACGTCAACACTCGAAATAACCTCAAACGGAAACCGTTTTCCCATTGTTTTGATAGTATTTCTACAGTTTCCCTCCAATTTTATGACAAAGAAGTGGCATCGACAAACCAATCTGCCATAAAAATACCAGTGAAATGACCAATAAAATATTATTCACCGTATCCAGTTAGTTTTATAGCTGCAGTGATGGAAGCTTATAGTTAGTGTAGCTTTCGACCCTGTAGTAGAACGTTAGCGAGCAGTTCACCGTTTAAAAAACTTTAAAAGCATACATTTATATTTGTAGCCGATTAATGATGAAATAAGATTATTACATCACTTAACTGGCACACATCAAATAATGAATAATGATTTACAAGTCCATCTCTACTATATACATCATTTAAAATTTTATTTTTTTAAACTCTAAACCTAACAAAAATACTTATTTAGAATCAGACAACATGAAAATTACATCAAACTAACAAAATTCACCGCCAGCTATTGAAGTAGGCTAAGCATGCTCTATGGACAGATACTCTAAGGCGGGACAGAGGGCGCACCAAGCGCGCTCTAGAGACTTCAGTTTGAGGATTGAAATATCCGTGTTCTGAGTGCACAATACAATCCGCGAATTTGAGATCCGCGCGAGCGTGCCGCTGCGGAAGGGTTAATGAATTTGAATATAGGACTTGTAAAGTCGTTAGCACTTTTCGGTACGATTGTCCTTTTTAAGCGATTATACTTCGAGGACCTATTCAAATTGGAATAAATAATAATGTATTCCGGCATTACACAATTATTAAGATTACACTACGCCTAAGCACCTTAGTTTATACTGATTTAATAAATTATTGAAAATGAAAAGAATTGTGTATCAAATGATAAGATAAGAAGTACAAAGGTACAGCTTATTTCAATTTTTTTTTTTTTTTTTAACAGATCCGTGAGAAAATGTAAAGAAGGTATGGAAATCCAGTAGTTTGTATAATTAGTCCACACCATAGAGCAACACGGACTCCTTACGGAGGGAGAAGCCATAGCGACATGTTTAAATTCAAATCTTTCTGGCATTTTTTGCGGGGGGAGGGAAATTCACGCAAGCGCTGTTCGGTACACACATACATAATGAAAATCTGTAATTACGACAAATTACGACACCACATATGAAAAATAAAACAATACATTGACAAATCTGTCACCACCCGTCAGATTTTTGTGTACGAATATAAGACAGAACACACATTAACATATTTTTGACTTTGTTTTCAATAGTGAATGGCAAAAATGTAATTCTGCATTATCGATGAATTATAAATTATCGAATTTCTCGGGCCTTAAACTATATAATCAATAGAAATATAAATATTTATTTGTTAAAATCAATAGCTTTAATAAAATCTGTGGAGTGGTTTAGCCGTGAGTTTAACAGTATTACTTCGCATTTATAATATTTATTGCTAAGGAGGTATGGAAATATGGATACGTTCTTATGAATGACATACCCGGGGCTCTAGCAGTAATTTGCATTTTTTATATACTAGTGATTCTATCTGTAGGTCTGACGTAGAATATGCACTTCGCAAAACGTACACTCGAACAAAAGGTGGTTTTCGCAATTGGTGCACTTCGCAGAGTGTGCACTTCGCAGAATTAGCATAATCCTAACTATATATTATAAGCTAGCCTTTGCCCGCGGCTTCGCCCGCGTGAATTTCCCACGGGAACAGTGCTTTTTCCCGGGATAAAAAGTAGCCTATGTGCTATTCCAGGTCATTATCTACCTCTGTACCAAATTTCATCGAAATCCGTCCAGTAGATTTTGCGTGATTGAGTAACAAACATCCTCACAAACTCACAAACTCACAAATTCACAAACTCACAAACTCACATCCAAACTTTCGCATTTATAATATTAGTATGGATGCGAAAGTGAGTTTGTTTGTTTGTTCCTTTAGACACTTTATCTACTGAAACAATCTTCTTGAATTTGCGCATACACATAGCTGGAAATACGGAAAAGGACATAGGGTACCTTTCATCCCGGGAAAAAGCACTGTTCCCGTGGGAAATCCACGCGGGCGAAGCCGCGGGCGAAAGCTAGTAATAAATAAAACCACAGTTGCAAAGTTATCACGTTTATTAGTTAAGTACCACAAAGACAAGAAAGGAATACTTATAAAATTTAAATTATCTAAATATAACTTAACTATTTCTAATAATTTTCTCTTGTTCAATTTAGTCTTGTTCATCCGAGCTGACTAACACCATTCGTGGAAATCAGATGCCTTATAATGAGCTAAACAAACGGGACTTGTCTTTTTGGCATCCCACGTTTGCTAGTTGTTTCACTAGTTTTTCCATACACACATCTCTAAGTAGGTATTTTTAGGAAAGCTGTAAAAAAATAAGAAAATACACGTTACAACATATAACAATTTAAAACTATACCTATCGCAGTTTATCGATACAGGACTACAACACACAATGTAAGCAAAGTAACATCACTAAATCTAGATGTTGGACGGAATTATCACTCGACAAATCCGTGTTTCTATAGGCGACTGGACTGATGTTGGTAAACAAATCCAACAATGACATTATAATAAAATGTATGAATTTTTGTTTAATTTATAATCATATGATAAGAATTTACTTACTAGAGAAATGTAACACCATCTTTCTGTAAAATAGATGTCCCAGACCTCTTTTTGCAGCACAAAATTGAACAATTCGGAATTTTTTGTATTGCGGCCTATGTGTCATTCACACTGACTGATGGATTCTGTCTAGCCAGAGAGAAAAAAATCACTACGTTAATAGAGACGGGACTTCCATACAAGGTTTTGAAACTCTATTTAGCATCATTAGCAATACCAATAGACACCGCGAAAATTGACATCTATCATATTGACATGTCAGTAATGACATACGTCATTATTTGCATGTCTAATACATCATTACCAACATGAAAATTGATATGTCAAAATACGTCATTCCAACATTAGTGATGCCCTAAAGTAATTCCAGATACATCGATATCGATAAATTTCCCGCGACGGGCCTGGCCGGGGCGGCGAGGCCTTATAAGTTTCATTCTTGTACGGGTTTCAACATGTGGTATAACATTTTTGTCATAACAATGAAACAATTTAAAAATTATCTTGTTTTATTATTTATGTGGCTAAATTGACTCGATAAATAGCACTTGTACACTGTCAATCACCACATTGGATCGAATGCTGGGAGCATTCGCCGTTAATATGCGTTACAGACGATTTAGACAATAGAAACAATGCACAGATCACTTACCACGTAGGCAGGCCTCGAGCACGATTCCTCACGAATAGTTCTTCCTTTAGACACCTAGCCGGCCAGCCACACACGATTATAAAGTTCCAAAAACACTGTTGAGCACTTGAAGTTTGATTAGGATAATTGAGTAAAAAAGATGTAATGTTTGGTGCGCGCGCGCCTTCGATTCAACGTCCAGACTCAGAATGGTTTACTGGTTCTGCCACCAGCCTATGGCGCTGTATTCCAAGACGCCGGTAGGATAGTACATGCGCCGGCGGTAATCCGGGCGCTCCATTGGCTAAATCGCCTGCAGCACGACGAATCATGATGATTGACAAGTGCGTCGATAACGCGCGCGAAATTCGAATTGAAAAGTAAACGAAGTTTACGTTGAAAACGGAACATTCCGCCCACCAAAATACCAATGGGATTTTCCCAGAGTAAGAATAAGAAACGGTAATTAACGATAAATATGTTTAAGTTACTATCCTAAACTTAAAAGCTAAGAAATGCTAAGTTATAACGATTATACGGATGGTAGAGGACATAGTTTGACCAAAGGTCTCTTAAGCGAGTGATCTCTGGCTGTTCTAATGGTTGCGACTCTAACTACCCCATCAGGGCCAGGATGCAAAGAAACAACTCGTCCTAATGCCCATTGAAGAGGAGGCCGATTGTCCTCTTTTATAAGTACGATTGAGTTTACAGTTAACGGTGTTGAGTCCGTGGTCCATTTTGCTCGCTGAGTTAACCCATGTAAATATTCATTTTTCCAGCGTTTCCAAAATTGTTGTTGAAAAGATTGGATAAGTTGCCATCGATTTAGTCGATTGATTTTTACGTCCTTGTAGTCGAAGTCAGGAACTGCTGTAAGAGGTTCCAGCGTTAAAAAATGACCGGGCGTAAGAACGTTCAAATCGTTGGGATCCGAGCTCAATGGACACAAAGGCCGCGAATTTAAAATTGATTCGATCTGAGCGAAGAGTGTGGTAAGCTCTTCAAACGTTAAGACCTGATCGCCAACAATACGGTACAAATGACTCTTTGCGGCTTTGATTTGGATTTCCCACACCCCTCCAAAGTGGGGAGCAGAAGGTACGTTACGTTTAAAATCTATTTTTTCCGCATGAGAGGCTTGTTCGATACATGACGCTAGTTGTGAACTTGCACCAACGAAATTCGTACCGCAGTCAGAGTGAATAACATTGCAGCGGCCGCGACGAGAAACGAAGCGACGCAATGCCGCGATGAAGCCGTCAGTCGATAAAGTAGAAACCACCTCAAGGTGCACTGCTTTTGTGCTCAAGCATACGAATAAACACAAGTACGCTTTATCGATTTTAGCACCACGATGAAGCCCGAGCTTAATTCGAAAAGGCCCTCCTAGATCGACACCTACGACAGAGAAGGGTTTTGCCTGATTGACACGAAAGGCCGGAAGGTCGCTCATAAAGGGTTGCAAAGGTTTCGGTTTAAGACGGTAGCATCTTATGCATCTTGAAAGATGATGACGTACAGCATGCTTTGCCGCAAGTATCCAAAACTGTTGTAAAATCAGATAGTTGGTTGTGTTCAGACCGGGATGAAAATTGTTTCGATGAATAGATTCGATTACAGCTGATGTAAGAACACTCTTTTTGGGCAATAATGCGGGATACTTATGTTCGAAGTCAAGATCGGAGCGCGATAGGCGCCCGCCTACTCTGAGTATACCCTGCTCGTCCAAAAACGGGTTTAGTTTACGAAAACTGCGAGGTAACTGTATCTTTGATTGTAATTTGGATATGACATCCAAAAAACAACGATGTTGGAAATGTTTGACGATAATTAGTAACGCACGATGACGCTCAGCGTCCGTTACGAAAAGATTATCTGATCGCGGAACAGTGTTACGCATGTTATTACAAAACCTGCGAACGTAAGCGATAATGCGACAGATTTTATCTAAAGAAGAATATTTTTCGAATAGCCGATCAATTATAGACGTGTGATTAACGCTTTCGATTTGATCCGAAACGAGAACCGTGGTGCGACGCTGCTCAGAGAGCACCGCATTGTCATCGTTTGAACGATTTTTCGATGTATCGATTGGCCACTCAGACTGTGGTTGAGACAACCATTCTGGGCCCGCCCACCATAGGGCATTGTTTAGCAAATCGTGAGGCAATTGCCCACGCGAACAAACATCTGCAGGATTTGTGACAGATGGTACGTGCCTCCAGCACTCGGTCGGTACGATATCTTGAATGTGACTTACGCGGTTTGCAACGAATGTCACCCAGCGAGAAGAAGGAGCTCGCAACCAGGATAAGGTAACGGTGGAATCACACCACAGATAAGTGTCATGGACAGGAATCCGCAGCGTGTCCTTGACAAATTTGATAAGGTCTGTAAGCAAAACTGCACCACACAGCTCTAAGCGAGGTAACGATTGACGTTTTAAAGGAGCTACACGAGCCTTTGCACATACGAGAAAGACGCGAACGGAGCCGTCAGACTCGATAACACGCAGGTATATAACGGCGCCATATGCTGCTTCGGAGCTGTCACAAAATCCATGCAGTTGATATGATTGAGCGCTATCGGTAGCGTATTTACGTGGAATTTTAAGATTCCTAACTTGAGGAAGCTGTTCAGAGAACTTTTCCCATTGAGAGATAATTTCCGGTGGGGCTTATCATCCCATGAAAGACCTAGAATCCAAAGCTTTTGAATAAGACATTTGGCATGAATTGTCAAAGGAGATAGAAAACCCAGAGGATCGAAAATTCTGGCAACCTCACTCAAAATCGTTCGCTTGGTGCACGGTTGATTAGATGGATTAACGGTAAAGACGAACGAATCCGAAGCAGGCTCCCACTTAAGGCCCAGAACCTTGATAGTTGTGTCTTCAGTTTCGGTAAAAGTGATTGCTTCTGAAAGACACGCCTCCGCGGGAAGATCGCTAAGTAGCTCGGGTCGGTTACTCACCCATTTTCGGAGCTCAAACGAGCCAAGACCGAAAAGAGCGATGAGTTGAGTTTTGATTTCTCTGGCGTCCTTCAGCGATGAGCTTCCGGATATGACGTCATCAACGTATATGTCGGAAGTTAAAACGGTTTTGGCCTTTGGGTACTTGTGACCCTCATCGTTGGCCAGTTGCTGAATAGAGCGGCACGCCAGGAATGGAGCGGAAGACACTCCGTACGTTACGGTATTTAATACGTACTCTTGAAGAGGCTCATCTGGGTGAGCTCGCCAGAGAATACGTTGATAATCACGATGTTGAGGAGCTAGGTTGATTTGACGGTACATTTGGCGCACGTCTGCCATGAAGACAATTGCGTGCTCACGGAAATGAAGAAGGATCTCTACGATATTTGATTGTAGCTTCGGTCCCGTCAGCAGCGAGTCGTTTAGCGATTTGGAAGTTGCATCTTTAGCCGAGGCGTCGAATACAACGCGAAGCTTCGTTGTAGCGCTGTCGGGACGTAGCACACAATGGTGCGGTATATAATACTTGCCTTGACCCATTTGCTTGGCAGGTACCAGAGTCATGTGACCACTGTCGATATAGTCAGTCATGAACTCCACGTATTGTTGGTTTAAATTGTGATCGCGATACAGACGCCTTTCAATGGCATGAAAGCGTCGTAAGGCTATCTCTCGAGAACCTTCAAAGACTGGCTCCTCGTCGTCCTTGAAGGGGAGACAAACTACATATCTACCTGTCTCGTCACGGTAGTGATTACTGAGAAAACTATTTTCACAGCGTTGCTCTTCTGGGGTCAATCGGGAAGATTGTGGAACGTTATCGATTTCCCAGAAACGTTGAACAATTTTGTTTAAACTATCGTCTACGGTAGAAGGGGCTACTCCTAGTAGACTGGACGATGCGAGTCTGGACTTCCCAAGAAGAAGCCAGCCGAAGACTGAGTTGAAAGCTCGCGGTTGAGAGGCGTTACCCTTCAGACGTTGTTCGAGAAGTGACTCAGCAAAGACGTCGGCACCTAACAAGACGTCGATTGGACCAGGGATGTCAAAACCAGGATCAGCTAGCGGTAGTGTTTTGACCTCCTCCCATCCTTTCGTATTTAGCCTTGCTATCGGTTGATCTCCGCAAATGCTCGGTATGACGAGCATTCCCAGACGAAACTTTACGTTACAGTTGGTGCCAATGTCGCATGTAACAAAGCCACTGACTGAGGCAGGGCTGCCCCCTAACCCATAAACGTTGATATTACCAGTTATAGGTTTTAGATTTAATCGTTGAGCGGCGTGAGCCGTGAGAAAATTGTTTTGACTGCCGGTGTCAAATAACGCGCGAAATGTATGAAATTCACCAGAAGCATCACGAATCTGGACTAGAGCTGTTGCCAGTAACACGGTTGTGGTTACGGTTGGATCAGACTGAGTTAACGAATCCTTAGCCACTAAGGTCGCCGAGCTTGCCGCCGGCTCCTTATGTAGCAAAGTGTGGTGTTTACGTCTACATTGTCGACATGAAAACATTGATGTGCACTCTCGCACTGAATGGGATGCGTTAAGACAATTGTAGCACCATTTCTTTTCAGTGGCCACAGCCATGCGCTCATCTATTGATTTTGCCAAAAAATCACTACAGGCCGAGATGTGATGTTCATTACGACAGTAGGCACATTTACGAATCGGAGTGCTCGAATTATGAGCAGGTTTCGCTTGTTGTTTATCACCAACATTTTTATGAGTAGTGACGGTGGGAGCGACAAGCGAATGCGTGACGTTATGTCGCTTGAACTTCTGTGAAGTTCCCGGTGTGTCCTTTGAAACGTTAGCGGTTTTATTGGTAACATTCGAAAAGTGCGTGTCGCGAATTAATGCTTCACCTTTAGAGTGTAAGAATGCCCTTAAATGGTTATACTGTGGAAGCTCAATATCGGTATGTTTTTCCTCAAACTCGCGTCTTAATTTGGTATCGAGTTTGGCCAGAACATTATAACAAAGAACAAAATCCCATTTATCGGTAGGTAATTTTAAAGTTTTTAAAATTGTTAAGTTCTCATCGATTGTGTCTAAGGCGCGTCGAAAATCTTGAGCGTTCGAAGTCTTTAAACTAACGTCCAAGATATCACGCCAGCACGTAAACGCTAATTCGCGTTTATCTTCATAACGGGACTTGAGAGCCTCGTACGCACTTAAATAATGTTCACTTGCAACAGGAAAAGTTCTAATGAACGATAAAGCATCACCACTTAAAACTGACACGAGATAGTGAAATTTCTCAATATTACATAAGGAGGTAGAATCATGTATCAACGCGTTATAAGTTGCAATGAACTCAGGCCATTCCTTGATAGCACCGGAAAAGTTGGCAACGAAATTTTTGGTAACCGCATATTTCCACTGTGCGAACCGGTCAATGAATTATGTTTCGAAGTGTCAGCTTGTTGAGATGAACGTTGTTCAAATTTTCGTTGAATTGCCAACACTTGAAAATACAATTCGTCAAATCGATCCTGAAGTTC
Source organism: Ephestia elutella (assembly GCA_018467065.1). Lineage (NCBI taxonomy): Eukaryota > Metazoa > Arthropoda > Insecta > Lepidoptera > Pyralidae > Ephestia > Ephestia elutella. Next base: position 1,800,308 of record CM031581.1, on the reverse strand, counting down.
ATCGTCCTCCTCATCGGCATCATCCTTAAGAAGGTCCAAAATAATAAAATGGGAGTCATGAAAACTATCAGCAGTCGTTTTTATTTCATGACAATATGAAAGAAATAACCCTACTTGTGATTCATCGGTATTGGCTAAGGTACCTACTTCCAAAGCCTTCGTTAAGCGATTATATGCTATAGTTCGTTTACGTCGCAAACTGGGCAAATTATTAATAGTGTACGTATTTTCGATACCCTTTTTAATAGTAGGTTTAGATTTACGCCTTGATAGTAACGACATAATTAATATCAAAACAATAAAACCTGATAGCAACAAATATTCGGATTCGATAAAAAGTTTAGTTGCGAACGTCTTCAGCGAGACCGCGTTCACAAGAATCGACGAGAATCACTGGGGCGGTATTACACGACAACAGGTAATATTGTCACCTCGGTCACCTGAGTTTTAAATTGAAATAAATTAAATTGATAAGGATGAATTAAATGAGCGTTAGGAACACTAAAAACGGTTTGCGATATTCGTTAATGTACGGTAAATAAAAAAAATAAAAATCAGTTTTTTTTTGTAAAAACAAAAAACTATGATTTTTAACCTAAAACGGTAATAATGAAAATGTGAACGCACCAAAATTCGTTGAAAATATGATACGATAAACGATACAACGTCACGATAAAAAATATTTCGTAATTTGAAACGAAATAAATTTTCGATAAATAAATATCAAGAGGAAACGTTGAACGGTTGGAAAAAAGTAGTCGAGTTATAACGAACTATCAACATAAAATTATGAGAAGGTGGATTTGCAATATTGTTTATTGCGAACGGTAAAACGGTAGATAATTTTATGCTAATAAGTATAAAACGACAAAAGACTTTATTTTCAACAAATATTCTAGAAACTGATGGAAGCCATCTTAAATCGATAATCGGTAGGTAAGGTACTCAACAAAACAAAATGGAACAAAGACTTGTTTTCCGATTAGTAATTGAAACAAAATGTTATGTTTATTCGTTTTAGCTGTACTAGTAAGTATAATAAGCGTGGAATACGGTAAATGAAGTAGCAATTACTAAATCGAATTGGTATTTGGCGGCAGACTGAAGGTAGGTATCCAAAGTTCCCGGGTTTCGGCACCAAAAAATGTGGCTAAATTGACTCGATAAATAGCACTTGTACACTGTCAATCACCACATTGGATCGAATGCTGGGAGCATTCGCCGTTAATATGCGTTACAGACGATTTAGACAATAGAAACAATGCACAGATCACTTACCACGTAGGCAGGCCTCGAGCACGATTCCTCACGAATAGTTCTTCCTTTAGACACCTAGCCGGCCAGCCACACGATTATAAAGTTCCAAAAACACTGTTGAGCACTTGAAGTTTGATTAGGATAATTGAGTAAAAAAGATGTAATGTTTGGTGCGCGCGCGCCTTCGATTCAACGTCCAGACTCAGAATGGTTTACTGGTTCTGCCACCAGCCTATGGCGCTGTATTCCAAGACGCCGGTAGGATAGTACATGCGCCGGCGGTAATCCGGGCGCTCCATTGGCTAAATCGCCTGCAGCACGACGAATCATGATG
>CM031581.1:1103517-1139517 GCA_018467065.1 Ephestia elutella | reverse complement strand
ATGATTGAAAAATTATTTATTTATGTGACCAGGATTCATATTTTAGTAAACTTATGTTATTTGGTAGTAAAAATATATGTATATTTATTTATTTAATTACAATATTGCGGAGGCCATTTCTGCCCCATCCCCCCGGCTATATAGCAGCAATGGCTTACGTAGGCACAGTATAGCCTGCTTGCGATCATGCGCAGGATGCTGTTGTAGCTCTCTCGCACTCGGCGCACCAAGGACGCAAACCTTTTTACGCATTATTGTGTACCTCAGCGAACATCCGTGATGCGCTGCAAAAGCGAGGTAAACTCAACAACATCCTGAACGCATTATTGTCCTGCACGGGAAGGGCTTTATAAGGTTTTTGAGTACCTATATCTTGCTTGCCCACAGACTGCAGGTATAGATTGCTAAGATCTGAATAGTTGAGCAGATATACGTAGCAAGTGGTGCGGAGTGTGGAAGGCGGGGTGCGGGGAGGGATGGCTCCAGCCGCAGCAAGTGCGCCGATGGGACAGGCTGGAGGCTGTTGACGAGGGAAGTCGTTTGAAAACAAGTATATTAAATAACATGCTCTAGTTATTCATTTCCCAGTTTTTAGAATTAAAAAATGCCCGTAAGTTAGGAATGTGGAAATAACTTGATCAACCTTGGACCATTGATCGGTGGAAGATGCCGTGATAACTGAGTCTGAGCTTCTCGTCTAAATATTAATTCCATCATGGCATGGCCCATCTCCCGTCACGTCTCTTCTTCTTGTATAATAGAGGACCACGCCGCCGCCGTGTTGCCACATACTGATCAAAATCAATCTAATTATAGCCATTAGACTCGATAAGAAGAAGAATTCGAATTCTTCCGCTGGCACTAGCATGTGTGGGAGAATCTATTAGGTCTTATTCCATTTTCTTTTTTAAAGAACCAACGCTATAAAAATTGTAGCCAATAAAATGACAAATAAACAACATTATATATAGTTTTTTTTTTATTAAATAAATAAATTAAGTTATTTATTTACAAAGTTGACTACAATTTTGCCAAAAAATGAAAGAATTCTACGTGCGTCGTAGACTTTCGTAGAGTTGCTACAGCAGCAACCGTGAGTGTGAGTCAGTCAACCAGAGTCACGTACAGTACACGAGCTACGCCACGGCGTAGCACGCTACGCAATGCTACGACGCCCGCCGCCGCCGCTGCTACGACAGTGTCCGCTCGTACAGTACCACTGCCACTCTACATTTCTCCATTTTGAATCGTGGAAATGATAATCTATAGCATGTGTATTTTTTTTTTCTCTCTAGATATTGATACTCTCTCTACATAGTGAATTTTAGAAATTCACTTACATTTATTTTTACATGTTCAGGAAGAACCAACAGCTTGCTATTTTAAAAACGAGAAATACATAAATGAGGTTAATTTAAAAATATAATATACATAAATAGTGAGTGATCGCGGTCGATGATAAGACAAAGACGGCGGAGTTGGACGAAGCGCCGCAACGCAACGAGAGCGGACAAAGAGGAAAGAGGCCTCGCTGCGTGGCACAGCACAGGCACGTACTCGGTCAATACGGTATGAATGGTCGGGGGCGGGCGATCGATGGGCGGGCGGCGGCGGGGGCAGGGGGGCGGAGCGGGCGGCGGGTGGCTCAGTCGCGGACGGCGCGCCGCGCGACGCTGATGTGGACGCGACGCCGCGCTCGTGCTGAGTATCGACCGCGGCCCCCGCGCCCCGCCCCGACCAGCGACCACCGCACCGCACCGCCATCGCTAGGTACGTGCCGAGCGCGACCAGCCACCGCACCGCACGCAGGGGGGCAGGGGGGAGGCTGCATCTCCACACGCACCCGCCACCCTGAATGCTCTCATTACGGCGCTGTCGATCTTGATTAAGATCTGCAATGTTATAATATGACTTTAATCGATCGTTCACTCTATTTAGTAGGTATCTAGTTACTGTATCGAATACAATACCGTTGGTCATTGATAAATCGATCGTTCACTATTTTGTATCTAGTTAAGTACTGTATTTTTAAATTACCGTTACCATTGATAAAGTCTTACATTTTAGATTGTTTAGTAGATTAGATATACCTAATTTTGAAACAAAAATAGCGATATAAGAAAATAAATCACTCATGAAATCAATCATCAAAAAAAAGAAATTGGAATGTTGTAAATATCTCGTGAATTTTCGTATTCTTTGAGTTTATAGCAGTTGTGGCAGTTCTCATATCAATGACCTAATGGTAGGACGTGTTTCTGTAAACACGTCTTTGTCAAAATTACAAAGACAACCGTAACTTTAAGGCGATAAGTGATTTTTTTCTTCGATTTTTGTAACAAGACACAGCCACAGGTTTATGTAGAGGCGACATATTTTATTCCCAGCATTAAGTACCTAGTGCCAATCATTAGCATACTTGTTATGGTTTGTTTGTTCAGATCGTGAACAAGTGGAGAGGAGAGGCGATGGAGGGCGGCGCGGGCGTGGTGGGAGTGGCGTCGCTGACGATGGACTGCGAGGACATGTTCAAGGAGATCACCAAGAAGCTGTACGGCGAGGAGGCAAGCGTGGGCGTGGTGGGCGTGGAGTTCCCGGCGGCCGAGCGCGACCTGGACGACGACCTGCGGCCCGAGGAGCACATCACGGCCTGGGGGCTCGCCGCGCTCATGCAGAACGGCTTCCCGCCGCCCGGCATCCTTCAGGTAAACACACTTCACCCTCGCCTAGCCCCTCAATCATTATTCTAATTAAGTCGTCAAATCTCTTCGGCATTATCATCCCCTATCAGTCTTTCGGTGGTATCCACCAATTATAGACAAAACTCATTCCTATGGCAAGCAGGTGAACTGTTCAACACTGTTTCCAAAACTTTAGAACTTGATATTTTTGTCATAACTCCAGCCAGGGCTAAACGTTTATTATATGGCAAATCCTTTGAACATTAGTTTTTTTCTGATATTAAGTATTGTGCTACTTATTTAACTTATTTTTCTTGAGCTTTTATTAAGTTTATATTGCATTCTGCACTCAAATCCAGGGGCCATATATTTTTAAAAGTGTGACTCACCAAAAAACCGTGAGCCGAATGATTTTTCATTCGATATCAATTATTCCGTATTTTTGAATTGTCTATGTCGAATAAGTCGCAACGAGTGGTCTAGTCTAGACCGCTCGTTTTCATATGATTTGGTAGTCGAACGATTTCTACGTCAAAATTTTAAATGACATAGACAACCGGATACGGATATAGATGGGGTCTATTACAATTTTCATTTTTACGTTCCGTTTAACGCTTACGTTCTCTTTGATTGAAAATTTACGAACATTTTTTTTTACGATTCGTTACCGATTCGGTTTTCATTGCGTAGAATGTAGCAGAAATTATTTCTCGCATTATTTTCATATCACTGGCAACATTGCTAGACGAGTGATTTCAAAAATACGGCTTTTATGTTTTTAGTGACATAGTAGGACGAGTGCGACATAATAGTCTATTCGTTTTCGGCGGTATGTCATACTTTCAAAAATAGGGCTCCAGGACCTTTGTTTGTAATGTTCATTTCAAATCATTTATTTTATTTTATTTATGTTACTTGTAGCCTGTAAGTACTACATAGGCATTCCTGCTGATGTTTCTGTGACTATCTGAATATGTAGTTGGCTTTCCCGAAAATATATAATTTATCCAGGCCAACTTCACGCCGCGCATCGACCCGACGGCGGAGGACCGGTGGACGGCGGCGGAGGAGCCGCTGGCGTGGGCGCACTCGCGCATCGCCGCCTACAAACCCCGCGCAGCGCCTGTTCAAGTGCGCCGACTGCGAGTGCGTGGGCTTCCTCGCGCGCGTCGCCGAGCACTGGTTAGGGACGCACTCCCAGGTACATTTTCAAGAAAAAGCAGTAACACTTCCTCCTATCTGGATGTGCGGGATGTTATTGAGCAGCTGGAGAAGTGATGTAGCTGCCATTGCCCTGTCCCTGTCGCACAAAACATTGTTTTGCCTTCCAAGTATGCCTTTCTTTAAATACGGAAGGCCAGTGTCTCAGCAATGGGGACATTAAAATGGCTAATAATAAGTGTGGTAATACTTGAGACTGTACTAGCGGTCCACCCTACCTTCGGCAATGGTGTACATAAAATCCGTTTATTCATAATTGTCTTTTTATGTAAACAATCTTACCATGTCTTTTTATGCTTTTACAACATTATATATTAAAACAGACTTTTTAGGAAATTACTTTCGTGGTTAATAAATTTTAATGTTTTACTTTAGAATGTTTAGGTTTAAACTAATATTTGATTTATTATAATACAATATCCAATGAAGTTGACATTTTCAATGCATCGGCCAATTTGATTAAAAAGTATTTTTACACAAACTTGTAACTTAATATTTATTATTATTTGTAATTTAACTTTAAATAACTGTCAGCATATCAATGTGCATGTGCATGCTGTGTTCGCTTCTAGTAGGCTGACAACTTGATTGATCTTAAATGTATCTCTATGAACATGTATGTTGCCAGTATGTAAGATGCAGCCAGTTGACGAACCTAATAAATAAAAATAAAAAACATCTTCGCGACCCGGGTCTGTCTGACATTCAGCATAATGAGCGATTTTTCTGACAGCTAAATTAAGAAAATCAGTATATAAAAGTCTCAACAGATGTCGTTTTATTTGAAAGCCGAGTCGTAATAATGACTGTACCTATACTGTGCGCTTCTTATTGTCAGCCAGAGGCAGAAAAAAATCACATAACAGTTTGACAGTTGCACAAATCACAATATTGATACTTTTTAGATGTTTTTTATTAGGTTTTTTTTAATGCCAATACCGTGCATTTTTTTCTTTTTGAATAGCCTTTTACTAAGCGCCACCTATGAATTCATCTGGAACTATTTTTTTTTTTATTTGTGTCTCGAAAAATTCCTCATTGACAATCAGCATAGTGTCGGAAACCAAGCAGGAGCCCGTACATATAAGATTATTTGTCAAATACGTTGAATTGCTCGAAATCGCAATTTAATCATCCAGAGATCCAGATCTCTGATTATAGCAATAATTTGAAGTTTAGATGAAGATGTGTGTTGTCCGTAGGCGCGCGCATTCCAATGTCCAGTGCCGGGGTGCGGCTTCGCGTCCGGCTGGGCGCGCGGCGTGCGCCAGCACCTGGCGCGCGACCACCACCCGACCCCGCCGCCGCCGACCATCTGCTGCGCGACAACCCCGCGCTCGACGACCTCACGCGCTATCTGCAGCGTCTTAAGAACAAGGTACCCATTCAACACCTGGCGCGCGACCACCACACCGACCCTTCCCCCACCCACCACGTTCAAACAAACAAACACAAATAATACTTAAATAATGTTTATCAATCCTTGTTTCTAGGTGGATGCGGCTCGAAACGAAAGACGCAACAGTAACGGCGGCAACAATGAAAGTGTGCAAGCACAAGCGGAGGCGGCGAGTGCAGTGGCGAGTGCTAACACGGCGGCGGCGGCGGCGAGCGGCGCGGGCGAGGCGGGCAAGCGGTACGCGTGCGGCTCGTGCCCGTACGCGACCGACCGGCGCGACCTCTTCACACGCCACGAGAACATCCACCGCGACGAGAAGCCTTTCCACTGCTATCTCTGCCAGAAGCAGTTCAACCGCGCCGACCACGTCAAGAAGCACTTCCTGCGCATGCACCGCGACCAGCCCTACGACTTGAACCGCATCCGCCGCGCGCCGCCCAAGCCGCAGCCGGCGGCGGCGCCCGCGCCCGCCCTCCACTACTACAGCAAGCCGCCGGGCGAGCCCCCGCCCCCCGCGCCGGTGGTGGCTCCGCTGGAGTACCGGCCGGCGGTGGCGCCCGCCCCGCCGCCCCCCGCGCCCGCCCCCGCGCCTCCCGTCAAGCTGGAGCGCGCGCCCTCGGCAAAGCTGAGGCCCCGGAGCCGGTGTCCACGCCGCATAAAGCTGCCGGAGCTAACCTTGCGCCACCCGCTGCTGCGCCTGGCACCGCCGCTGGCGTCAGACGCAAAGTCAGTAAAAAGTCACACAACAACTTGAATAATAGTAGTTAAGGGTTTTAAACTAAGAAGAAGAATCCTTTTTTACGAATTTCATGCTAAAAAGTACCGGTATTTTTCTACCCGTGTAACAAATTTCATCAAAATCCGTCCAAAAGATTTTGAATTGAGTATACAAACGATAAAGTTATTTTTTTAAAATGAATATTTTTTTTTGTATTTATTGTATGAAACAAAAACAGCAAATATTATAAACTCATATCCAAACTTTCTCATTATATATTTAATTGGATGTGGTTTTGAATTTTCTATCAATAAAAGTTCCTATCGTAACAAAGGTACAAATTTGTTACTCAATTTAGAAGATTTTAGCCCTTAGCCAAGTGTTAATGTTAGGTGTTAGCCTAGTGTATGTTGGTTGGTCCAGGGCGAGCGGCGCTACGCGTGCTGCTACTGCTCGTGGTCGGGCGTGGACAACTGGTGCCTCAAGCGGCACCTCAACACGCACCTGAAGCCGTTCGCGTGCGCGCTGTGCGAGTACAAGGCGGCGCGCGCCGAGCGGCTCGCCACGCACGTGCACAAGGTGCACAACAAGAAGGCCTGCGCCAAGTGCCCTTTCCTGGCCGACGACCAGCCGCAGCTGCAGCACCATCTCAGGGACGCACAGTCAGTATCACTATCTTATGTAGAGCCAAGCTTCTAACTATGCATGGCCTTACTTTAATAACTCTATACCTTAGTCAAAATATGTGGCTTGGCGTTTTCGTTATCGTAACACCTTAACAGAAAATAAAAGTTAAACAGTGAATACATTTTTCACCTTATGCCCATGTGAGTAAGAAGGTTGGCTCTTGCCTTGGTCTTGACAACATTTTACATGAAAATATCATCATCATCATCATCGTCAGCTTTCTGCTACCCACTGCTGGGTATAAGCCTCCCTCTGTCTACGCCAAGCATCTCTATTCTGGGCCATCCCAATCCAGTTCTTGCCAGCAATATTCCTTACGTCGTCGACCCACCTAGCAGCTGACAAGTCCTACGCTTCAGCTTCTCCGTCTCTTTTTGGATACCACTTGGTCACAGCCTTACTCTACCTTTCATCGTTCCTTCTTGCCAGGTGTCCCGCTCAGTTCCCATTTTAGAGTTACTCTAGAGAGTACGTCGTGAATCCTTCGTTCGACGGCGGATCACGTGTTGCGAACTCGATCTTGTAATTTGATGCCGACTCGTTCCATGGCTCTTTGCGCCACCGCAACCTTGTGCATGGTACCTTTTGTAAGAGTCCGGCGTCTCGGCACCGTATGTGATCGTGGGCAGAACACACTGGTTGAAGAGGCGGGTTTTTAGGCTTTGTAGAATTTTCTTTGTTTTTAAAGATATCTCACAATCCTATCAAATGCCACCTATCCTAGCTGAATACGTCGATCAATCTCTTTTGATCTAAGCTCCTTACAAAAGATAAACAAATGACCAAGGCAAGTATATTTGCCAACCACATCTATCCTCTCACCGTTTACAGATATACTTGAGAGACCAGATGCATGACATAACCTTTGTCTTGGTCATGTTCATCCTAAGACCTACTCTTAAAGATGCGTCGTGGAGATCTGTCAACATATTTTGGAGGTCGCTTGGAGTTTTGGCAAACAATATCAGGTCGTCTGCAAATCGCAGATGGGACAAATATACTCCATTGATGTTAATACCTGCGGAGTCCCATTCTAAAGTTTTAAGAATATCATCTAGAGCGGCGGCAATAATTTGGTGGAGATGGTATCCCCCTGCCGCACCCCTCTCTTATGGGTATGGGATCAGTGTTAGAATGCAGACGAACCTTGCATTGTAGCCAAACTATAAATTTCCTTCAGCAGATCCACATAGCGTGCGTCTACCTGACAGCGATGGAGAGAGTTAAACACGGCCCAATGTTCGACGCTGTCGAAGGCTTTTTCGTAATCAACGAAGGCAAAGCACAAGGGTTGGTTATATTCTGAACTCTTCTCCATCAGCTGTTTCACAGTATGGATATGGTCTATTGTGGAAAATCCGCTTCGGAAACCAGCTTGTTCTATGGGCTGACATTCATCTAGTAGTCGGAAAGTTAAACAGTGAATAATATTTTTCACCTTCGAAATGCCCATGTGAGTAACCGAAGGTTGGCTCTTGCCTTGGTCTTGATCACTGGGTGCACATTTTACATGAAAATATATTTGGTGGGATTCAGTTAAAGATCTAATCGTGATCTCTGGATTAAGTAGTCTTTCTTTTTAGAAAAGTCAGCAGACGTATCTCTTCTTGTAGGTCTTTTTTTCCCACCGTTTCGCTGTTTCTCCTACATGACAACCAAGGGCGGATCCAGCCTTCGCGTCAGGTCACATTGTCTAGTGTGTGGTCAGAACTAAAAATAACAGTGCCGTCGGGCATATTTTGATTAAAGAAAAATTATATACCATGGTAAAAGGTCCCAGGGAAAAGGGTCATTAGCCCCCATACCCCCCTTATTCCGCTCCTGATGACAACTCGTACTCGCAATCATACCTCTAGCTAGATAACATTCATAAGTTTTTTAGTTTTATAAATTGTAGTCACATTGAGAGCCGTAACCCGAAGGTACTGGTCGAGCGTAGGCCGCACTGGCATTGCTTTTACGAGCTTCCAGCGGGGACCGGCGCTGGCAGCACGGTGGCAGCGGTGGACGGCGGCGGCGGCGGCGGGCGTGGGCGGAGGCGGAGTGCGGTGGCGCGGGCGGCGCGGCGCGACGCGGCGCAGCGCGGCGCGGCGGCGGCTGTTCGGGTACCTGGAGGTCTTATCGTCGCGCAACACGGCACAGGTACTGGCGCCGCGTGAGCGAGGCCGCCGCGCCGCCGTACGCCCCCGCGCGCGTTAGGGCAACGGCATGCGCGATAAAAGAGAACGCCACCGCTCCACCATTCTGTGCATCGGTGTGAACGGTCAATCGCGCTTACCAAATCACGCCACCTAAGATTAAATATTGAACCTTCCTAAAGGTCGATTGATAGTTTGGAAAGTTAGGCAAATCAAGCGCATGAAATATTTGCATATTATGAAGTCTATTTTATTTCTGAGGAAGATGTTATATCCATGTCAAAAAATAACGGTTTCAATTCAGCACCTACTTATCATTTGTCTCTTTAATATAGGCAGTTACATCAAATGATTAAGACTATTTTTCATACGTCTACATTATTAATGATGCTTCTTCGGTCGAAACGAAATACATTTAAGGAACTTCTTGGTTTATCACATTTGTTACAAACATTGTGAGGATCACGCAAGTATAGTTAAATCTGATAACAATTGGTAAATGTATTACAGCAAAAATCATTATAATTGTTGGGATGGCTCCTATTTTGAAAAAGTGCACTTACCAAAAATTCATTAAGTCGAATCAATGATATATTATAATACTTACAGATATGTTACAATTTGCGTTTTAGGTCTGTTCCGAGCAATCCAAAACTACACACATCGACAAGTTTTACTGATAAGTAAGACAAAAGATATAAAAGAGCATGCGAATAAAAGAGATAGCAATAGTTTTCAATGATTCTTTGCCAAATGTTTTTGCGTAGCAGAGTAACATTTTTTTGTTGTAGAGAGTGACACTTATTTGAAAAGTAGGGTGCTACATGGGGTAAGAAATAAAACATCTTATAAAAGTAAATCATATATATTGAAATATATAACAATTCAGTGTCGGAAAAAATTTTGAAACCCATTGAGTAAAAAAGAAACAATAGTAATCCTCAATTATCAGTATAATGCGTTATAATAGAAAATCGAATTCAGTGAAACTATTTTAATGTTTATTAAATTAGTCCATTGATAATAATAGATAGCTATTATACAACGAACAATAATAAACAATTGAACATTAATTTTAGGCATTGAAGTCACCATCAGTATTCGATTCTGCACCAACTAATTCATGTCCGCAGCGCACGCATCTCGCTTCGCTTCAATGTCAAAACCAGAATCTCTCTTTCTTTGTCTGAACATGGCGGCCGTGGAGGAAAAAGACTGAAATATACGAAACAATCAAACTATTTTTGCATACTCACATGTGATAAGAGACCTTGTACTTTGTTAACTTTAGAATCATAATTGGTACAGCTTTCGAAACACACACGATGTTTGTAATATATTGGGTAAAACTAAACGCAGGCGTTTCGCATTGCTGCCGCCAGAGGGCGTTCGGGGTTTTCACATTGCTAGCGCGAATGGCGTCGCGTGGCTTGTCCGCCATTGCAATTGTCCAGGGCGATATCGGTTTGATTTTTAATACGCGAGAGGGCCCGCGTTCTTTGATTGCTAATTAGCTTGAGTTGTGTTTGTGAATTTCCTGTTTGTTAAATAACTATTGAACTTTGTGTTTGTGTACCCGTCATGGTGACTTTTTCTTGTGAGAGGTGAACCGTGGCTGTCGTTTCACATCTGGCTGTTCCCGAGTGAAACTACGGGAAGAAATCTACTTATTTGTCCTGGGGAATTGAGATCTCAAGGGTTAGGTAGGGTGATTAGGAATTCCCCCTTCCCGAAGATACTCAAGTTTGGATCCGAAGAGAAAGAAGATTTAGCTTGGTAAGTGTTTTTAAGTGTAATTAATTTATAGGTTAGGTTATCATATAGGGCCCTGTAGCTCCCTTCATAAGCTACGGTGGTAGCAGACTGCGTTAAGTTATTTAGATTTTAGTCGGGCAAACGTGGTGCCGCGTGGAGATTTCTTCCCGGTACTTAATTTTACCGGTAGATTTTTTCCCGGTGAAGTTCCGGTACAGAATTCTTCCCGCCGCTTCGTTTGTCCGGATTCTCTCTGCCACATTTTCTGGCAGCAGAGCGTAGTTGCTCTGCACATTTTCTGGTAGCAGAGCGTAGTTTATCTACCCTCTATTTGTTCGTTTGTAAAAAATAATTAATTGTTTGTAAAAATTATTAGATTTTTCTTAGTTTGTTTTGTATAAGAATATTTGTAACCTTTTTTGTATTTGTTTGCGGTTTGTACCGTGCGTTCCGGGTTTGTGCCATTCTCATACCTACCGCGGTTCTTCGTGTAGTTGCTTGATTTTGTTGTTTTTTATTTACCTTTTGTTATTTTTTGTTTGTGACTTGACGCGATGGCGAAGGCCTCCAATGCTAGGGCGACACTCGCCAACGAATTGGAGATGGTTTGTGACGGTTGAGGACTCCTGTCCCGGAAGGACAGGGAGGGCGCCATACTGCTAAGAGCGGATCACCTCCACTCACGATTGATTAGCGCGGAAGCGCCATGGCGGCGCTTACCGAAGCCGATCTTACCCCGGAGGCCTACGCAGGTCACATGGCGGACATGGACCAGATCCTGAGTCTGCACGATGATATCGCGGAGGCGGTGACTGCAATAAGGGCGAGACAGGCTGGCGGACCAGCCCCTCGCACACCTGTTAGACAGGAAGGACCAGCGGTTACTGGTCGGCTCCCCACCCTTCAGCTGTCCCACTTTGGGGGTAGGATGGAGGAGTGGGTAGCATATAAAAATATGTTTGAGTCCCTGGTCGTAGCACGACAGGATTTGTCGAAGGCCCAGAAGATGGCCTACCTCCTCTCCACTCTTGAGGATGAAGCGCGGTCGCTCATCCAGCACCTCCGGGTGGAGGACGACCAGTACGATACGGCTTGGGAGTTATTGAACTCCCGCTACCAAAACTTACGTTTGTTAGCGGATGCGCACGCCGCACAGTTGATGGCCCTGCCCAAGGTGGCCAACAGGGCACAGTTGCGCCTGCAGTTGCTCACGCCCGTTACAGTGGCCTGTAACGCGCTCCGCACACTGGGGCTGCCGGTGGACCAATGGTCCTTTTTGTTGGTGCACATTGTATTGGGCAAATTGCCCAATGACATCCGCTCGCGGTTTGAGCGCGAAAATGCGGAGCGGGATAGCACCACCCTACCAACATTCACTGACTTGGTGAAGTTTTTGGAGTTTGAGGCACGGGCGGCTGAGAATACCATGACGGACTCAGCGCCATCCAGAGCGCCTGAACGTAGGCCCTTGGAACCCTCATGGCGAGGGAGGCCCCAACAGGGACGGCAACCGCCACCGCGTGGAGCTGGTGCGCGGGTTGCGCACACGGCAGCAGTCGCGAGGGACGCGGACTGCCTGCAATGTGGCCGGATGGGCCACAGCCTGCTGCAATGCATGGACTGGCAGAGACTGCCAGTACAAGATCGGCGCCGCATGGCAAAGCGGCATGAACTTTGCTTTTATTGTTTGGGCGGTCACTATGCACGTGACTGTCCCAGTGCCATACCATGCAGTGCATGCCGTGGGCGGCACCACGCGATGCTTTGCATGAACCGCAACGGGGATGGCACCCGGATGTTGAGGCAGGGGTCCCCTATGGGCGGGGGCGCTCCTGCGCGAAGCCCTCCACCATCGGACGGAGGACGCGGCTTCGCTCGTCGCACCCCCTCGGGAGGGGGTCGCGTACCTGCGCGGGTCTTGGCGGACCGGGACCACGCGCCCCAAGGTCATGGCCAGTATGTAGCTGGCCAGGCCCCGGATAGGGCCCCATGGGCGGGGGCCCCAGATCGGACGTGAGAGTGGGGACACCCCTCCACGCGGGTTACCAATACCCAACACATGCAGCCGCAGCGGTTTTCTCCGCCGCTGCACGAGTACCCACGGCTGGAGTACCACCCGCCGTACCATATGTATGGCCGGGCCGCGGGTTATGCCCCCCTCAGATGGGGATGCACTCGCCCGCCATATTATCCGGGTCAGTGGCGCGCCCCTGGTTTGGAGAGAGTGGGGAGCCCGTAACTAGCTTGCTCCTTGCTGGGACAGAGCCGCGGACGGTTCTGCTCCCTACCGCGGTGGTCCGCGTATGGGGTCGTGGGGGGAAGCCATTAATTTGAGAGCTCTGTTGGACTCCAGGGGCTCAAAGCAGTTTGGTTACCACTCGAGTGGCACGCCAGTTAGGTTTAGTCGTGGAAGACTCGCCTGTGCCACTTCTTGGAGTTGGTGGCATACAAGTGAAGTGTCTGACGGGCCAGACACTTGTCACCTTTTCTTCGCTGAAGTCCTCCACAATGAGGATCACGACTTCGGCTATGGTAATGGATACCATGGCGGGTTGGCACCCCTCGACAGACATACCGCCGGGTGTGTTGTCTTTGGTTTCGGGTCTGGATTTGGCCGACCCCTTTGTCTTTCATCCCGGCCCAGTGGACTTGCTCCTGGGCTCGGACGTATTGGGTTGGATTTTGTTGGGTACACAGAAGGCTCGGGGTTCGTCTTCACTGATGGCAGTGTCTACGATTTTTGGTTTTGCCCTGATGGGCCCTGTGTTTGATAATGGCACCGCGGAGGAGCCACCGGTTGTCGCATCTGCGTCCTTGGCCAAGACCATGCAAAGGTTTTGGGAGGTGGAGGAGCCACCTATGAGTTCCAGGATGGATCCGGAACACGCTGAGTGCGAAGCCCTTTTTCGATCAACCACGGAGAGGTTGCCCTCCGGTCGGTTTGTAACTAGGTTACCCTTTGTTGCCTCTCGTCCTAGCCTAGGGCAAAGTAGGGCGCTTGCGGAGAAACGACTGCTGTCCATGGAGCGACGTATGCAGCGTGACCACGTACTTCGCGATAAATATATTGAATTTATGCGCGAGTACGAGGATTTGGGTCACATGTCTCCGGCTCGAGTTGATTGGAGCTCAACTGAGCATTATTTTTTGCCCCACCACGCGGTGGTGAAGGCCTCAACGGGCAAGTTGCGGACTGTCTTCGATGGGTCCGCACCCACTTCGAACGGGGTTTCGTTGAATCTGTGTTTGCATTCGGGTCCCAAATTGCATAGGGACATAATTGACATCATCTTGAACTTTAGAAGACATCAAGTGGTTTTTGGTGCTGACATCCGGATGATGTTCCGCCAGACAGTCATACATCCTGAGGACAGGCGATTCCAGTTGATACTCTGGCGTGAGCGCCCTGAGGATCCTGTGACGGTGTATGAACTCAACACAAACACGTATGGTTTGAAATCTAGTCCCTATATCGCCATCAGATCATTGCTTGAATTGGCAGAGCGGGAACGGATCCGCTTTCCCCGTGGAGCTTCCGTGCTGTCAAGTGACTTGTATGTTGATGACGTGTGCACCGGAGCCCAAAGTATTGAGGAGGCCCTCCTACTGCGGGATGAATTGATTGAAATATTGAAAACGGGTGGCTACGAGCTACGTAAGTGGTTGTCCAATGAGCCTAGAGTTCTAGAAGGGATCCCGGAGGATCACCAACAGAACCCTCACCTGTTTGAGGATGTGGATGATCCCAACAGGATAGCGGTGCTGGGCATGCAGTACCAGCCGCTAACCGATATTTTCACATTCCAAGTGGACTTGGAAATACCAAAAGGTCTGGACTAAGAGAACGGTGTTGTCCGTAATAGCTCGTATGTTTGATCCAAGCGGTTGGATCAGTCCAGTGATATTCTCTGCGAAGTGTCTTCTTCAGAGACTTTGGACTTTGGGCGTCTCGTGGGACGAGCCGCTGTTTGGCTCTCCATTGGATGATTGGCTCGAGTTGTTTTCATCGATTAAGGAAGTCAATCGGATTGCCTTGCCTCGTCGAATATTGCCACCCGGGAAATATCGAGCCAGCCTGCATGGCTTTTGTGACGCGTCGGAGCGAGGCTACGCCGCGTCAGTCTATATGCGGAGCAGTTGACGCCGATGGCCGGGTCAACGTCTCGCTTTTGTTAGGGAAGAGCAAGGTCGCCCCCATCAGGACTAGGCTGACTATTCCCAAGCTTGAGTTGAGTGGAGCTCACCTTCTCTCTAAATTGTTGCATCACGTTGCCAGTGAGCTGGCGGCCACGGTCGAGATACGAGACATCTTCGCCTGGTCGGATAGCCAGGTCGCGCTTGCATGGTTGCGCGCGGCCCCACATACCTTGGAGGTTTTTGTGGGAAATCGGGTTTCCCAAATCCAGAATATCGGAATTGATATAACATGGAGACATGTGCCGGGAGAGCTTAACCCAGCGGACTGTGCTTCCCGGAGGTTGTACGGCACCAGAATTGGTGTCACACCCGCTCTGGTGGGGTCCAGAGTGGCTGATGGGATCAGAAACATCTTGGCCTGTCTGTCAGACAGATGTTACTTCTTTGAGTTTGACCGGGCTCCGTGTACATGCTGTAGTCGCTGAGACGACGTCGGAGCCGGATTGGCTACTTGCTCGGTATAGCAGCTTGGATAAGCTTCTGGGTGTTACCAGTTGGATTAAGCGTTTCATACATAATTGTAGAAACCCACAGGCAAAGCGGTTGGAGCCGATTGCAGGTGCAGAAGAGCGCCGGAGCGCATTGTTGCATTGGGTCCGTGTCGTGCAGACCGGACGGTTTGAGTCAGAGCTTCGTATTTTGCGCGACGGACGCGCTAAGTTGAAGGGCGCGGTCGCTCGTTTGAACCCGTACATCGACTCGGATGGGCTTCTTCGGGTTGGAGGCAGGCTCCGGAAGGCGGATCTTCCATATGAGACTCGCCATCCTCTGTTGTTGCCCAAGGGCGGACCCTTGGTGCAGCTTTTGGTGTCTGATCGACACATTCGTAACGCCCATGCTGGGTGCAATGCTTTGTTGGCTATTTTGCAACGCGAGTTTTGGATTTTGTCTGCCCGAAGAGCAATCCGTAGTGTCCTGTTTCGATGTATTGCATGTTATAGGTTGAAGGCATCCACGATGCAACCACAGATGGGTGATTTGCCCGCTGATCGAATCCGACCTTCGAGACCGTTTGACGGCGTTGGAACCGATTTTGCCGGTCCCTTTTCGATCAAGGCTTCTCCCTTTCGTAATGCCCGTATTGTGAAGGGCTATTTGTGTGTATTTGTTTGTTTGGCCACCAAGGCTGTCCATTTGGAGGTGGTATCGGCTCTGACTACGGAGGCCTTCGTCGCCGCGTTGGATCGCTTTGTTTCGCGTCGAGGTCTACCTTCCCTTATTAGGTCTGACAATGGCACAAACTATAAGGGAACTGTAAATTATCTTAAGGATGTTTCTGTGTTTATTGATAAAAATTGTACTAGTTTAAGTCAAATTGCTGCCCAAAGGGAATAACCTGGAAGTTTAGTCCCCAAGTTGCCCCCATTGGGGAGGGATTTTTGAAGCGGCTGTGAAATCCGCAAAGACCCACCTCCGCCGCATTATCGGAGAAACGGCTCTAACTTTTGAAGAGCTGGCCACAGTGTTTTGTAAAGTTGAGGCGGTCCTCAACTCTCGTCCTCTCTGTCCGCTATCTCCAGATCCAAATGACTTGGAAGCTCTCACCCCTGGTCATTTTTTGGTGGGAGGGCCGTTGAATGCCCTGCCCGAATACCCGTGGAAGGATGAACGCGTATATCGGTTGTCGCGTTTTCAAATGTTGCAGCAAATGAGCCAGGACTTTTGGCGTCGCTGGTCGCTTGAATATTTGCATTTGCTGCAGCAAAGAGTGAAGTGGACAGACAGGACTGAGCCTCCCAGGGAGGGTGATTTAGTATTGTTAAAAGAGGCAAATTTGCCCTCATTGCTTTGGCGACGAGCTCGCATATTACGTTTGATTCTTGGCGGAGATGGCACTCCGCGTGTGGCTGAGGTGTTGGTCGACGGTTCGATTTTAAGGAGAGGTGTGACCTCTCTCGCCCGCCTTCCCGTAGAGTAAGCTAGCGGTCTGCTTCTCAGACCGGGACGGGGATGTTTGTAATATATTGGGTAAAACTAAACGCAGGCGTTTCGCATTGCTGCCGCCAGAGGGCGTTCGGGGTTTTCACATTGCTAGCGCGAATGGCTCGCGGACGGTCGCAATTGTCCTATGCGATATCGGTTTGATTTTTAATACGCGAGAGGTTCCGCGTTCTTTGATTGCTAATTAGCTTGAGTTGTGTTTGTGAATTTCCTGTTTGTTAAATAACTATTGAACTTTGTGTTTGTGTACCCGTCATGGTGACTTTTTCTTGTGAGAGGTGAAACGTGGCTGGCGGTTCACATCTGGCTGTTCCCGAGTGAAACTACGGGAAGAAATCTACTTATTTGTCCTGGGGAATTGAGATCTCAAGGGTTAGGTAGGGTGATTAGGAATTCCCCCTTCCCGAAGATACTCAAGTTTGGATCCGAAGAGAAAGAAGATTTAGCTTGGTAAGTGTTTTTTAAGTGTAATTAATTTATAGGTTAGGTTATCATATAGGGCCCTGTAGCTCCCTTCATAAGCTACGGTGGTAGCAGACTGCGTTAAGTTATTTAGGTTTTAGTCGGGCAAACGTGGTGCCGCGTGGAGATTTCTTCCCGGTACTTATTTTTTACCGGTGGTTTTTTCCCGGTGAAGTTCCGGTACAGAGTTCTTCCCGCCGCTTCGTTTGTCCGGATTCGCTCTGCGCACATTTTCTGGCAGCAGAGCGTAGTTGCTCTGCACAGCGACATAATAGTCTTTCGTGTCCGTGGCATTTTTTAGAATGTACTATTAGTCACTTGGTCCATCCTTAACAGAATCTACCTAAGTAAAAATCCTAATTCTATTCTCACTAACAATAAATGCGAAAGTGAGTTTGTTCGTTTGTTACGTCTTCAAGCTTTATCTACTGAAGCAATCTTCCTAAAATTTCTCATAGGTACACGTAGTTAGAAGTACTTACTAAGAAGGACATAGAGTACCTTTCATCCCGGGAAAAGAACTGTTCCCGTGGGAACTTCACGCGGGCGAAGCCGCGGGCAAAAGCTTGTATTGCATAATATGTAAATGCCCAGAAACAAACATAACGAACTGGCTGACCCTTTTTTTTGTGGGAAAATTTAATAAAACGATGTACTTACCTACTTATAATTTGTGTTTTAAGATCTTGTGTACATATTATAATAAATAATAAAGTATGACATTGTTATAATAATTTCTAGTTTACGAATGAGAAGAAATATACGCAATATTTTCAAACATTTAATCACTTGATATAAACATTGACCCCAACCCCCACCATTCCAGCCCCTTTGGGGGTTGATTCAAAGAGTACTGTGGGGTCTACCGCAAGGTTGCGTGTGGGTAATCCTATGCAGGAAATAACACCCAGTAGACCCAGGGACTATGGGAACTAGTTAGTCTTTGCCGACGCCAGACATAGCTTCAAAGCATCCGTATTCCGCGCAAGGGACAGACATGGATGACACGATACGGATGATACGGATGACATCTCTATCACAAACTAAGTAGCAAAGATTATACTAACTACGAGCTAACTATAGAAGATACATAAGAGCGATTCTCATTTTTTTTGCCAATAACATAACTGAGTTTGTCCCGTGACTTTATATGTGAATATTATTTTTTTATCCACTAATACCTATCAGAAGATGTTTTATACATATAGCTGATTGTTTTAAGACACACAAAAAAAAATAGAAAGTCTCTATAACTGTTAAGTTTCTTCTAAAATATTGATTTTGTCGAAAACCAAAAACGTGAATGTATGAAAAACCGTGTGTCCCATTCTGAAAAACGAAACTTCAACCTCAATTATTGTAGTCATCGCCAAGTAAACTATAAGAATTTTATGATGTTTTAATATAGTATGACTAGTAATATATCAGAAAAGCAACGTAACAAAGTAGTTTAGTAATATTTTACAATTAAAATTAACTTATTAGTCTTGTCCCAGAAGAAGTTCCAAAACTTCATTCCAACTTTTGTTACCTGTTTTTGAACTAGTAAACCTTATATAAAACTACCAAAGCATTTATTTTTTGGCGTTGGCAACATTGCAACTCCTGTCAAAGTCATTCAGGTTGTTTAAAAATATTACTGGCCATTCTGTACACCAAACGTGTTGATTGTGTTCTGAGCAGTATCCACTTTTTGTTACAGCTGAAAAACGGTAAGTTGACTGTATTTTAACGATATTTTTATAATTTTCTTTAGGTAGTATCATTAGATATGTGAATATATTAGCAAAACGTCTGAAATTAAAGTTAAACTATGTTTTTTCGTTAAGCTAAATCTTTTTTCCACTTGTTTTGTTACTTCTTCTTTTGTTACTTTAATACGGTAACGTATAAGGGGAAAATAAAATAACAAAAACGGAAAATGTAAAGCTGTGTTTACATTCTGCAGCTCAACAAAATGGCATTATCATCCGCAGCTGAGAAAATGCGACGCTACAGAGAAAGATTAAAGTTAAACCCAGAAAAACATGAGGAATTAAGGAAAAAGAACTTAGAAAGAATAAAATCAAAATATAAGTACAAAAAGATATCTGACATGACAGAAAGTGAAAAAACAAAAGTTCGAGCAAAATGGAGAGAACAAAAACGAAAAAAAAAGGAAAGTACTGCAGGTTCCGCTTCGGAAACAGCAGCCGAATCGACAAAACAATCGATTCCAACAGCAACGACATACACTACACAGGGACCAGATATTGAACCAAATTGTTGTTGGAAGTGGAAGTTAGTTTTTTAATTGCCAAATAATTACACGTTTGTGAAAAAAGACTTCTCAATTTTTTATTAAAATATGTAACTGTGCACTACACTTCCTTACATTTCTTATTTTGTTCCAACCTATTCCTATTTTGTTACTGTCCCAGAAAATCGAATCCACAATTCCATCGTAATTTATTTCTATTGATAATTTATTTAAAAAAATATATTTGTGTAAGTATATATATACACACACAATTTATATTAAATATAATTTATTGCGTTTTTTGTATCTATTCTAAGGCCAACCAAAACTTTAAAGATAATTTTCGTCCAGGGTAACAAAATAAAAAAGTTTCATTCAAATTTAAACTGGTTTCATTAGTTTTTTGTATATTTATTTATTAATGTTGTTAAAAAATATATAAATTTTATTAAAAATTAGAAACCACTTCCAAATGTTGGTTAGTTTAATTACTTTTGGAGATAAACAAAGTAACAAAATAGGAGTCATTATTCTACCTTATCTCAATATTTTCAATTTATTTTTATTAAATATTATATAAAATCAAGAACAAAGTGAATTATCTAAAACCTAACAAAATTATGCACCAAAATCCGTAACAAAAAAATAAAAATTATGGTAATTTATTTTTCACCGCTGTTTTTGAAACAGAGGCAAAATTTTTTGAGAATTGCTCATAAAGTAGTAGTAGTAAGTACTTTGTACAAAGTACTTATTACTTCCATGAGAAGATAATCTCTATTGGATACATGGAAGTAATAAGTACCTTTGTACAAGTACTTATTACTTCCATGATTGGATATAGATGTCAATGTCAATTTTCGCCTTATAGCTTAGACTGTAGAAAAAAGAATAGACATAACATGACAAACCTACAAAAAAATCGTGCATACCTAAACTTTGGTCGGAATGTCGGAAACAAAAATGGCGGCTTGCCGTAGAGCAGCGCGTATTACTAATATCGATTATGATGATATCGATAATTGAATTGCATGGTGTTCATAGAATTCTACATTTTTTGTTGAGTATCTATTATCTTTCCTCGCTTTTTATTTACTTGATAATATGAGCTATTAAATGCACTTCGACTTCGCCATAATAAAATTTCGCAGTTGAATAATAAAGTTTATGAAACGAAAATGCGTAAAATATTTAGAGATTTTTATTATACCTGCTTTGCGTGCATAGAGGTTTAATATAAAACATAAAAGGAAGGAACACAAAAAAATAAACAACCACAACTTTTTTTTCAAAATCAACAGGTTTTATTTGTATTCAAAAGATCACAGTCTGTTCAATGTAACATTTTCAGTTATTTACTCATATCAGAGATAGTGTTTACATGTGTTGCCTAATTGACTAGACATAGTTGAATAGATTATAACATTTTTTGTTCTGTTTCTGAGTAATCATCATATTAAAACTTACCAACAACTCACTCGAAGGCAAAGCATCGTCGTGCAGTCTTGTTACATTTAAAGTTCAATTGAAACATTTCTCTTCAAAATGCAGGGAACAAATATAAATAAATATGTTTGGTTGTAACATTTAAATTTTCGATTCCAATTATATCCAGCCACTGATCTTTTCTTTATTTACATGTTTGCCAACATAAGATCTAAAATCATAAGAAAGAAACCGACTATAGGTATACCTTATAATAAATATTATTACATAAATCTCAATAGAATAAAATAAATCACAATTCATTCATCTATCGATATGTTGTGAATGTTGTGATATTTGAGGATGACGAACCACATTACTATTTACCATAAGGTGACGAATAATTTTCTTAAAAAAACACTTTTAACAGTAAGTAAATGATTATAAATATAATCTTTGTAAACTTTCTCACAAATAGCTAAATCTTTTAAAATATTATAAATCTATCCATATATTTTATATAACTTGTACTAACCTGTGAAATGTTATACATATTAGGATGTTTTTCGCTGGTTTTCATGCGGCACCCTAACACACTGCACCTAACCACAATGAATTTAGTATTATGCAGTTTCGAACACTATAATCAAGCACAAAAATTCGCCTAACAACACAAAATTTTCGTCAAAACTCGGAAACAAACAAATCGCAATGACAATTTACGTACTTGTTTTGACAGGCGCAAAACATGGCGACCGGACCCAAAGAGCATATAATCACTACGATAACCGGACCGGCCGCATTTCAACATTGCTCTGAGCACGGGAATTTTTGGCACATAAATAGACCAAGAGCCCGCGACGACCAACCTGCCTTAGCTAAAGCCTCAGGCTAAAGCTTGTCTATTATTTTTTCTATAGTCTAAGCCTTATTGAAAGAATTCCATAGAGTTGTCTTCTGCCCGTATCGTAAGGGACCATGGAAGTAATAAGTACTTTATACAAAGTACTTATTACTTCCATGTAAGGGACAGACTCATTGTAATACTAGGGGGCCGATTCCACTAATCACAAACGTCGATATCGTGTCTCAGTTGTGTCTCAAGAGCCAAATAAATTGAAATAAAGTGACAAGTTCTCTGTAAGACTTCTATATTTTATTACGATTTCTTTGGCTTTTGAGACACAACACAACTGAAGCACGACATCTATGTTTGTAATTTGTAGAATCAAGGGCCAGGCTTGTCATTGTCACACTCCGCGGTAGGTATTGAAAACGCAATGAGGGATTTCGGCTACCCTCTCACTACAACCTACCTACATCATTTGGGTTGCTTAATTCTCATACGGTTCTCAAACCGGTAAAGTGGAAATAAGTGAAACTATGACAAAGACCAAAAATATCTCTCTCTTTATCTTTCTTACTGAGATTCGCATTAGCTGTCACGTTATTTCGTAGTTTTCAACGACCGATGACCGTGTCGCTGTCTGGAGCATGGAAGTAATAAGTACTTTGTACAAAGGTATACATGTACTTATTACTTTCATGTGGTTTACGTTTTAGGTTTTTTTTTTAAGTATCATTTTGGCGGAAAATAATGTTGAAAGTTAAACTGGCGGAAATTGGAACAACCAGTGTGACCATTTTAGTACTTAATTAGTATAATATTGGTAGAATTTTAAACATTTTGTCTATTTTGGTATTTTCGAGTGTTTTCACGTAAAAACCTCCCCCTCCCTCCTCCCGAAAATTTTTGAATTCCTCGGGTTTTTGAGAAATTTTTCCGTTCTCGTGAATATTTCCAAGAAAGTTTTCCTTGTTCACGCTTCCTTTTTTTGCTTCATAAGTGTCCTTTCTTTTTTTTGCTTGTCCGGTAAAATTTTGAAGCGATTATTCGGATTTGTTATTGAAATGTGTGTTTTATGTAGCATATTTCTGCAAATAATATTTGGTAATTTTGCTTTTTAGTATTTTTTAGTACTGACAGCACAAATTTTTGGTATTTTGTCAAATTTTAAAACGGTCACACTGCTGTTGCAGGCAGGCAGAGGTGCAGTGTGGGGGGGTGCAGCCGTTAGGCTAAACGTTAGCCGTCATGTCATTTAATTATATTTAAATAAAATTTTATTATTATAAATGATTAAAACATGGTGATATTTGTCTTTGGTAATAAGTAATAAACGTGTAATAACAAAATCAACCACGTAAGTTTATCGGCTTTGATTTGATTACATAGGTACCGAAAAACTTTGTTATTTTTATAATTTTGATCGCATCGTAGAATGCTATATTTAAATCGGCAACAACACAAGGATCCTCAGTGAGCAAGCCACGCTGACAAATTCGTGAGTGTGTATCGTTCTGTGCTGAGTAATGTGTAGTGGAGAAGGCCGTGCAGTGGAGTAGTATTATGTCGGAGTCCGGCGCAACGACGCCGACGTCGGCAGAGCCGCCGGCGGCGTCGGCCCTGGGCGCTGCGGCCGCTGCGCTCGACGACCGCGACTTGGAGCCTCGCACGCCGATGAAACGCCTCGGCTCGACAAGGAAACTGGCTGCCTTCACGAGTGAGTTTTCTGTAGTTTCACCTATTTTAGTGCCTAGCTAGGTATCTGTTTTATGTGAATCACTTTTGATTGTATTCCCGGCATTGAAATTTTCATGCATAATGCAGTAACATTATATGACGTCAAGGAAGTCGGAAAATAGAGCTGAACGAGGGCTTTTGGAATTCTGTAAAATAATCCAGCCAATATATTTTGAGCTTGTTTGATTTAACTTACAATCTGGCCGTGGATGGTTGTGTTCGGTCAACAAAACCTTGTACCAAATAGATAAACATACTTATTTTTTAAAAGTAATTGTTTAATTGATGGAAATACCTAATACAATTTTTTCGTAAATCAGCAAATAGCAATAATGAAAAGAAATAACATAGGTACTGTGTCCACCCTACATAATATTTCAGGTTGGCTTTAGAATGCATTAAACTCAAAAGCAAGCTTCTTGAAAAGGTTGGTTAGATTATGAGGAGCGCTGCGACAAACGTTAGTTAAACATATACCAAAATGCGCGAAGCGAGCCAGAACCGACTTCCCCAAAATAAAAATGCATTTTTGAGTTACCTATAATTTTAATAAATTTGTGAAGAGGATAGAGAACTCTATCAGTTATAGGTAATTGAAATAAATATAAAAAACCAGTTTAATCTATTCGAAAGCAACCATGTTCTAAGCCAAGTTTTGTTAAAAATAACACTGTATCTGAGAGGTGCAAAAAATTCTTTTCATTTGCAATAAATGAAAATTTTTTTGTAGAAGTTTACTGCAATACCTATATTGGTAGGTATCAAATTAAAGGGCTTATCATAAGGATTTCAAAAATGTAATATTCCCCTAAATATTTTTATGCAGTCTGGTTTTTAGTTTCGTGTCTTGTTTGGGTACTTCTACAAAAGTTGGGCGACTTTTGCCGTCATTTTGTTTACACACTTTTTGACGAAAAGTAAGAAGTTGTTTGATATGGGGAGGCGGGTAATATAATACTAAAACTATTCTAAATCGGGCCAGTAACTTTCTTTATTAGTTTTCGAAATATCTGGATTTTTGTAACTTTGAGTGCCAGGGGACTGACGAGGCTAACACGGTACTGATTAAAAGACTCAATTTTTAGGAAGTTTCAGATTTATTGCAAATATCTTAATATCCAATAACGGCACTTATATCTTAGGTACAAATTACATTTATGACAGTATTGAGTATTTAGTTTACTCTAAAAAAATCGAGGTTGCTTACTTACTAACTTACCCCACACCAGTTGTCGAAATAGTCACTGATTCTTTCCATTTTCTTCTGGTTCTGCGTTGTTCCCTCGGTGTCATCTCTTTTATACTTTTTCTTTGTCCTTTTTATTTTTTTCAAATATTTTAAATGTTTCTCATCTCTATTTCTAGCCAACTGGGCCTATTCAGCTTCCTTTTTTTTTCAACCCCTCTTCGCTGCTTAATTTTTGTTTTTTATTTATAGGTGCCATGTTGTTTTCATCTGAAATGATGAAAAGTATTGTTTACTACCAGTATCTATTCAAATTTAAAGCCCTCACATAAAGCCATCAGTACCGTGGTACAAGTTAGTCCCTTGTAGGGGATCAGACATAGTACTGACGACAGGGTACTGATGGATTAGACACAAATTTTAGATTATAATGCCAAGCAATGTTTTTACTGGTAAATTTCGTAAGCAGGATGCATTGTTGTAAAAAAACACACTTAGTTATAATCAAATTATAAGAAAATATATTAAAATAATGAAATAATTACTCACCAAGGTACTGACATTTTAACTGGCACCATACTCTCGCTCACCACTGCCGGCTCGCTAACACTGTTTTTAAAGGGTGGCTTGATAAATATGAAGCCTGTACATAACTTCACTACCTATACCAAAGACAGATAGAGGACTTGACGTTTGAACTTAGATAATTTGCGGGAATTTTGGATTTTAATATTGCACACAGGACTGACGAGTAAAAACAAACACAAAGTATAGACATATTTTTTTCAACTGTTAATAATTGGGTTTATTTCGAAATATGAAAAATACATTATGAAATGTTTTTTAGTTTACATTGTAGAAGTAAAATTTATTCTAAATGATAAACTTCTCATGAAAAAATAAAACCTATTGTGTAATTTGGGAGTTGTGACATGCCATAGTACTGATGATTTGAACATTGATTACATTATTTCAATAACTTGAAATTGAAATAAATCATCTAAATTTAGTGGACAGCTAAAAGTGACTTGGATTAATTAAAATATTAAGAAATATTTATATAATTTAAAAAAATATGTGTTTTATCGACTGATGACATCAAGTCGCCCAACTTTTGTAGAATCGCCCGTTTGTATTGTTGTGATCTTAAATAGAACTTGGTCATTTAGTTAATTAGACAATAATCCATCTAATAACATAGTCCTTTCCTAACTAGTATTATAAATGCGAAAGTAAATAAATAAACCAACAAACAAACTCATTATTTGTTGGTTTATTTATTTACTAACTTTTGCCTGCTGCTTCGCCTGCGTGAATTTCCCACAGGAACAGTGCTTTTTCATCCCTTTTCCTAGGATGAAAAGTACCTTTCTCAGTACTTCTAACCAGGGGTTGGAATACCGGTAAAAATCTGGTACCGGTAACTCTCCGAAACAAAGTACCGGTAATTGGATTGGTACCGTTAATAACAGAGGTACCGTTAAGCATGGTAACGATAATTTTTACCGGTACCTCATTGAAGCGATGGTACCGGTAATTGGATTTTTACCGTTAATAACAACGGTACCGTTAAGCATGGTAACAATATTTTTTACCGGTACCTCATTGAAATGATGGTACCGGTATTGGGATTGGTACCTGTTAAGTTTGATACCGTTAATAATAGTGTATAGAACCGGGAAATCCCGGTACTGAAAATCCCGGAATTTCCCGGTTCTTTTGTGGCGGTAATAGAACCGGGAATTAAAATACAAGAACCGGGATTTTCGGTACTTTCGGGATTTTTTTTATGTTATATTTATTTGGTTCGCCAACTGGCTGTGAGAGCATCCAAGTTGTCAGGCTTCTTATATTATTATTCAAATCGTTAATTGACATCATTAGAAACCTCATAGAACTCATTGTTTGGTTTTGTAATCAGCTGAAATGTATACCCTCATAGTTTATACGGACAAATCCGTTTAAATATATGGCAATTGACATGGCATATGTTTAAATATATTGCAACACTGACGCTATGCGCGGCGAACGGTAGGAGCAGAACTCTGTGGTGATTTGGAAGGATATTAGATCGACGCAGAATGACGAACTCGAAACAAATGTAAAGATCGAGGTGGCTCTTTTCGAGAATGGAGGCGATCGTTGGCGACATTTATCACAAGCTTATGATCATCTTCTGAGTATTCCATCCACCAGTGTTGAGCCAGAAAGGATTTTTTCTTCGGCTGGCCTGCGCTGCGGTGTAATAAAAGTTGAACTAACGAATTTGTAACTTTGGACGCGTTGATATTTTTGAGGACATATATTACAAAGAAAAAGAAGCTTTCAAAAAGACTGTGATCGCTATATTTTATTTGATTGTTAGATGTTAATCTGTTGGCGTAGCTTTATTTGATTTTTATATCATACTAGCTTTCGCCCGCGGCTTCGTCCGCGTGAATTTCCCACGGGAACAGTGCTTTTTCCCGGGATGAAAGGTACCCTATGTCCTTCTCCGTACTTCCAACTATGTGTATGCGAAATTTCAGGAAGATTGGTTCAGTAGATAAAGCGTGAAGAGGTAACAAACAAACAAACTCACTTTCGCATTTATAATATTAGTTAGGAAGTTAGGATATGTAATTTTATTGTAGGGTTCCTATTGTTTTCACGACGTTAATTAAGAGTACTTTCAGTAATAATTATAGTTTGGTTTTAACTGGATAATTAATGAATACTTAGTTTTACTATTGCTAAAGGTTGATTGTTAATTAGTCATTAATTATAATTAAAGATAAATTACTTATGGTTCAAAAATATAAGTACCGAAAATCCCGGGAATCCCGGTTCCAGCATAGTCCAGTACCGAAAATCCCGGTTCCTCGAAACATATCCGGTTCTCTATACACTAGTTAATAACAGAGGTACCGTTAAGCATGGTAACGATAATTTTTACCGGTACCTCATTAAAACGATGGTTACGGTAATGACAGTAGGTAGGGTAGTCACAGGTGGCACCTCTCGTAATGGTCGGTTATGGGATGGGTAACCAGAAATGTTTTATCTCGAGCTCCTCTATGCTTCGGAAGGCACGTTAAGCCGTAAAACTTTTGAATAAATTATAGTACCATTTGTACGGTTTACGTTAGGTACCGGTAATACTCTGTATATTACCGTTAAATTTTAACAGACTGGACATATCGTTACTTACCGGTACTTATAAAGTGAGTTTGGTACCTCTGTACTGGTACCGGTATAACTCTGTAATTACCGTTAAAATTTTAACAGATTGAAATTACCGTTAACGGTACTTGTCACGGTAACTTGGTACCGGTAACAAGTTACTTTATATTACCGTTAAAATTTTAACACATAGAAATACCGGTACTTAACGGTACTTATAATGTTAATTTGGTACCGCTAATTTTAACAGAATGGAAATACCGTTACTTAACGGTACTTTTAACTTTAATTTGGTACCGGTACTGAATTTTTTTCCGATACCTATATTACCGTTAAAATGTTAACAGAATGGAAATACCGTTAATTACCGGTACTTATAATGGGAACTGGGTACCGGTAACAAGCCCTGCTTCTAACTATGTGTATGCAAAATTTCAGAAAGATGTTAATTTATACGAGAACATTACCAAACACAATATTAAATTAATGTCAACAGAATAGGCTAGAATTTTTTGCATGAAGCGAGCTGGTTGCATTCAATTCTCCCAGTTGGAAGAGGCCCATTGCTGGAGATGGCAACGTCAGAAGAGCCGACATAAGGCGAATACGCGATTTAAATCTTGCAATTGCACCGAGATCTTGCAGGGCTAAGACTGCTTCTATAAAGCTAGGCATCCTTTCCAAAGTCCAACGGTATTTTACTCCAGACCAACTGTTGAGCCTTAACACTGCTCGAGTCCGCACCTGTATGTAGTATTGTTTCCATCTGTGGGATGGATCCGCCCGCTGTCAGCTTGAAGCCTTGGAAGCTATCGACAGACGTGCCAGAAGGCTCGTGGATGATGAGTTGCTTACGGCAGGACGGCTTCAGAGCCTCAATCACCGGCGACTAGTAGCAAGTTGGTGTATTCTACTGTGTAGAGTGCGCTCAGGAATTATACGAATTGATTCCTTCTGCACCATTCCACCATCGGACGACTCGGCCTCGGCGTTGACAGGGATTCCATCCATATGTGGTTGACCTCTCGGTTTGCCTCCTGCTTTATCCTGCGAACCGCTAAGGTATGGAATTCTCTCCCCGCGTCGCTGTTTCCCAACAAATATGATTGAGGGGTTTTCAAGGCAAGAATGAATAGGCATTTTTTGAGTTTGCGTGTACTTCATCTATGCTTCCCATCAGTACTATCAACATACATCCAATGACAATATAGTAGTGTTGAGTAGTTAATAAGCAAGGACGGCGGTGGCATTTTTGCTTGATGCAAGTTAAGGCGAGCTCGTACCCACATTCGAAATAATTGTAATTTTTCATGAAGAAATTTACCTAATTAGAGTTTATTTACGAAGTAGAAAAATAATACAGCATATAGATTATGATCTCTATTAAGGTTTGAATCGTGTACTTTTTATTAAAAGACATATTTTCGGCTTAATTAATTCATAAAGCCACCGAAAATTTAGAAAATATTTCAGCTTTCAAGTCATGAAACTTAAAATTTTCAGCGATAAAATATATATTTTTTTTATATAATTAGTTTATATATATGCTATATTAAAGTCTTAATCGAGCACTTTTGTTTTAAAACTAATATTTTTAAAGATATTTGAGAAATAGTTGCTAAATCGGTACAAAATCTGTTCGATCCTACCAACGAAAGTAGAACATTGTGTTGTGCAAAAAACTATCTTATTGCAACGCGCAAGCGGCGTGGTTAAGCGCATATGAATTCTGTTTTTTGCAGCCCAGGTTGGACCTCGTCTTAATACCTAATCCTGTGGCACAGTCGTCGGCCGACGCCGGCCGCTAGTGGCGCGGGCGAGCCGGGGTGACCCGCCTGGCACATGTGCGACGCAACTGGCAGCTTCCAGACTTCCTGTATTTACTTACTTTAAACTAGGGCACGACCACAGATTACTAAACAGTTACTGACCATGGGCCCATTGTCTCTATTATTTTTAAATCATAAAAGTAGTTATTGTGGGCTAAAATATAGAAAAGGTTAATATAATCGCGGACTTTTTTGTAAGCATTTCAAAGCTCTAAGTACAATACAACTTTTCAATAGAATACATTAAATGTACTCTAAACTCCATTTATTCTTACCAGTCCTATTATGTAAACAATCTTACCATGTCTTTTTATGATTTTACAACAATATAAATTAAAATAGCCTTTTTAGGAAATTACTTAATGTTAATAAATGTTTTACTTTAGAATGTTTAGGTTTGAACTAATATTTGATTTATTTTTAACAAAATTCAACAAAAAGTACTGTGAAGATTGTTTACATGATAGGACTGGTAAGAATAAATGAATGGTAAAAGCAACGCGTTCGAAAGAAAAACTTAATTGTTTTACTTTTACGGAATAATATATAGCCTATGTCCATCCTGAAATCCCATATACCTACTTACTGGTGAAAGAATTTTTGAAATTGGTTCATTAGTTCTGAACATAACCCTCTACGAACATACTTACAAACACTTCTTTATAATACTAGTGTGATAGTGTGATTGGTCGCCGTTGTATATACTTTAGTGTATAATAATATGTAGACTTAATAGTCTAATATAAGCTGCTTACATTCGGGTACTTTCTTTATTTAATTCTTCTTTAGCCCTTTGTAAATCGTCCGTGGTCAGTAAGTAGTGATAAGTATCTTACAACATTGATAAGCATTGACTTTCTTGAAAGTTAAGTTTACGTAACTGATCTATTTTTATTTAGTCTTGTTATGTCTACAATAATACATGGACATTGGAGAGTCACGGCAAAAGACAGCGAGAGTGACAATCAAAGCGTGAACTGCGTGATAATCACCGAAGATAGACAGATATCGATGGCTTTGTATACCACAAAGTAAATCTTCCGTTTCGTTTGTAAATCGATATCTGTCTACTATAATGGGCGCAGTTAGCTGGTGCTTTGTCCGTAAATGCTGCCTCGGACTTGAATGCTCTCCTAATAGCCTGTAATAATCGAATACAAGGATCATTTCCAATGTTCTTGTTAATAAGAGACCACATTCATGTGAGAGCTCTAATTCTAATTTCCGCTAACGAAGCTGTAATGCCTTCTATGCGATGATGTTAGTTAGACTAGTGGTTCTGTAAGAACAGTAGACCTCGCGAGCCCTTCCACGAAATAATCGATATTTTACCGTGTCCCTGGCTTAGAAGAGTTTTGAAACCAACCAACCAATGCTGGAAAGAAAGTAAAAAGTCTCATATTTTACCCATAAGCGCAAACATGTTCTTGTGGTACAAATAAGCGACTTACGTGAACGATGAAAGCTCTGAAATACAACCACTAATAGCTGGCAGACCAACTCGTTTCATCTGTGGATACACCATTCTTCCAATTGGTACTAAAACTAACCATTCCTCTTATCGTTTTTTTTTCTTAACTATGCAGTGACTTTCGCGCCTCGTAGCTCTGAAATGCAACCACTGACAGCCGGCAGACCAACTTGTTTCACATGCGGAGATACCATACTTTGAATATGTCCTAAAATTAACCATTTATTTGATCATTTTTTTTCGCAACAATAAAGCCCCTTCCAGGCCCTAGGTGTAGCTCGAAGTGGCAACCACTGAAGGCCGGCAGACCAACTTGATTTACCTGTGGAGACACCATTCTTTCAATAGGTACTAAAACTGACCATTTCTCTTACCGTTTTTTTTTCGTAACTATGCAGTGACTTTCGTGCCTCATAGCTCTGAAATGCAACCACTGACAGCCGGCAGACCAACTTGTTTCACATGCGGAGATGCCATACTTTGAATATATACTAAAACTAACCATTTCTCTGATCGTTTTTTTTTTTCGCAACAATGAAGCCCTTCCAGCCCCTATAGCTCAAAGTGGCAACCACTGTGATACTTTGTGAGGATGTTTGTTACTCAATCACGCAAAATCTACTGGACGGATTTCGATGAAATTTGGTACAGAGGTAGATAATGATCTGGAATAGCACATAGGCTACTTTTTATCCCGAAAAAAAATGGTTTCCGTGGATATGAGATACCAATTATAGTAACGTCCTCTATTATTTGACAAAATAGACGTCATGTCAAAATGACGTTACGTCAAAGTGACGTTACGACAGCCTCTCCACT
This sequence comes from Ephestia elutella, assembly GCA_018467065.1. Taxonomy (NCBI): domain Eukaryota; kingdom Metazoa; phylum Arthropoda; class Insecta; order Lepidoptera; family Pyralidae; genus Ephestia; species Ephestia elutella. The sequence goes on along the minus strand of CM031581.1, from coordinate 1,107,603 downwards.
ACTTCCATATAAAATGGGCCGTTGCACCGGCCGGCAGTATGCCCGATTGCCCGGATACGTCGAGGTGTGCGGACCGCTGCTGAGTGCACGGACTAATGGCACTCTGCTCAAACTTCTATATATTATGTGATTTGTCCGTATATATTTATTATTAGTATTTATATTATTTTGAGGCAAAAAAGGCAGGTTTCAGTCAATTTTTTTGTGGTATTGACCAACCACAAGAACATGTTTGGGCTTATGGGTAAAATATGATACTTTTTTCTTTCTTTCCAGCATTGGTAGGTTGGTTTCAAAACTCTTCTAAGCCAGGGACACGGTAAAATATCGGTTATTTCGAGGAAGGGCTCGCAAGGTCTACTGTTCTCACAGAACTACTAGTTTACGACTGTTTTAGTGTACTGTACTATCAATATTCTGTATTTAAACTCGTGATAAATAGTTTTAGATTCTTCGACCATTGGTACCCTTGGTTAGAGTGTAACAGAGTAGGTACGTTTTAGACAATCCGAAATATCACGTTTTATCTTTCAACAGCAGCTTTTGCTTGTTAGTTTCTATATTTTAATCTCTTTCCGGAGGTCGTATACACAAGAACATTCATCATCAGCTCAGTATGAATGAGTGTTCCGAAGCGGGATGGAGCCGCGCAGCGCGGAGTGCTGTGTGGCTGTGAATCAGCGGCGGCTATATTTAGCCGGCGCCGCCGCCGCCGCCGCCCCGTCCTATCACAAAACATTTTCGTGAACAGTTTGTATTGTTGTAATTTACTCTCGCTTTAATCTGATTCATGAGTTTTCTCACAGACTACCACTTGCTTCCGGTGAAGAAAACATCGTGAGGAATGAGGAACGCACATTGGTTGACTGATTACTAGTGTGTGTACGGCTACTGCCACTAGATGGCGGTAGTCGTCAAATTCATGTGAGATACCTTTAGGCGACTTAAATAAAAACTGACACCAGTCAGTGTTAGTAAATAAATAACACACTCGATAAGAAAGAAGACTCTCGCTTACAAATTTGGCGGCATCCATCTTGTGGTGGAACGATACTTAGTCACTGCACTGCGGACCAAAATCTGAAGAAATGTTCCGCTCCTCCTCCGTAAACTTATGCGCCCAGTAGTAAAGTATGTTTAATTCACCTAGGTGAATTAGCTCAGGTGAATTAAGTTTACGGAGCGCTATTTCCACTGAGTTTAGCATAATCGAATCGCGAATCGTATAGCTAACAATTTAACAATCTGAACAAGTACTTTGTAGATAGATCAAAGAGCCAGGTATTGCAGATTTGGATCGGATACAATGTTGTGTGGTTGTGGTAAACATAAAAACGCACTTCAATAAGCCAAGCCAACGTAAACAATGATGGCACGATGAGCTCGGCAGCGCAGTGGTGGCGCGCTCGGCCTGCGAATGCCTACGATTACGATGGTGGCGGTCAAGCAACTATCGAGATAGTCAGTCACTGTATAAGCGACCAAAAGCTCCTCCGTGTTTCGGAAGGCACGTTAAACTGTTGGCTCAGAATACAGAACAAACTGTTTGTTCTGTGTTCCGAGGCTGTTGGTTCAGGCTTTATTCGCAGTCGGTAAAAGCCACCAATCCGCATTGGGCCCGCGTGGTGGGTCATGGCCCTCTCTCCTTATCTATCCATAAGGAAGGCCTGTGCCCCAACAGCTATTGATGATGATGGTGAAACTATGATGATCTGGCTCGCGGATCGTGTGTAAGTACAAATATTCAAACTCAAATATTTCAAAACTTTTTAGATATGTATTTCACTTTAAAATATTCACATACAAATTGTCTTTTAATTAATATTGTTTGATCCAAAGTTACAAAGTTTTATTAACCACTCTTAGACCACTGCCACAGAATTAATATTAGTACTACGTACCACTGCTTAGAAGAATTACCGCCGAAAGCACAGAAGGTATTTCCTTCGGTGCTTTCGGCGGTAATTCTTCTAAGCAGTGGTACGTATGTTCTGTCTTCCATACTAAATTATATTAAATCGACTTTATTTCAAACTTGCGTCCATATAAAATGTTAGTAACAATTTGATCTTATAAACTAGCGTTAGTAGCATGTATACACAAAAACAAAATAAAAGATTATAGTAGCTGCCTACTAAAGTGTGACAAAGTATCCATCTTGTCAGAAAGAAGGCACGCTTGATCCCTTCGAGTAGCACAGCACCTTTACTCAAGAGGAAACGATTCCCTGTATAGGTAACAGTATTGGCACCATTGGCAGCAAGCAGCAAGCGTCATGGGTGACGCCGTTAGAGCCGCGGAGGCGGTCCGCGGCGCGGGCGCGGTCGGTAGTTACAAGGTGCGACGCGGGCGCCACGCGCCACCGCCGCCACCCCAGTTCACCCCACCCGCCCTGCACTGTCTGCCACATACTTGTTACGTCATTAGTACCTGATTAATTATGGGCACACATTCGTATTTATCATGCGTAATTTCCCTAAGGGATCGAATCTGCAACTTTTATTCCAGTGGAAGAATTTAGTCATCTACATAGCAGGGTAGTCTGTTTGGATTAGGTGAAGAGCCCTAAAGTTTCCCGAGCTTTTGCTCTTTGCTATGAAGACGCAGCTCGGCCTGCGGCTCGCTTGCGCCGCCGCCAGCTGGAGGAGGTTCCGAAAGGTCCCGTTTAGTAATTTCAAATGTCTAAGTTTCAATCTAATTTTACCGAACTAGTATTCAAAATGAAACATAAGAGTCTTTACTACAGGTGAATGACAAATTTTTACTCGGATTACGAGTATAGCCGTCTTCGCTGCGCTCGGGCGTCTAAACACCTTGTATGTTAATGTCATCCGACCCTAGTAAAACAATCTACTATTACATGTCAAAATACATACAAAACGACTTTTAGACATCTGTCACAAACAATTTTAACACGATACAACAAACAAAATTACCTAACGGTAAGTCCTAGCGCTAGCACCCAGAGTAGTAACAATTTAACTACCTACTCATGTGGTCCTTTTCCAAATAAATAAAAATAAATAGTACATTTACAAAAAATACATATACCTATCTAGAATTGAATATAGTACAGCCAGCGCCAAGCATGTGTTGCAGATCAGATTCACAAAGTATATTTATGGCAGAACCCGGCTTGATACACTTATTATGTAGGTAGAGGTAGGTACAGAATAAAGTTTGATTTGGCCTGTGACACAGAATAAGTTATTATAGTACTAAACTAACGTACCTGTGAGTGACGCACGTTTGTTGTGAATAAGTATACGGGATCGTGATGGGGTGGTGCGTGCGATATTGTAGGCAAATGGCGGTCGGCGGCGGCGGCGGCTTCCGGCGCGTGCGCCGCAAGCTAATGTCGCCGGTCGTGGTCCGCGCTCGGCCCACAATCCCTGCTCCCACGCTCAGCACATCTCCTCGCCTTCTAATCATAGCACAGATTACTAAATACCCTTTTAACTACTCACATGTGATCATAGTGTCCGGTCTGGTTATTCCCTTGATTTGCTAGAGAACAAAGTCAATTTAAATGTAAAGTGCGTCTTTAATTTTTCGAAATAGTCAGAGCGTGCTCTCTTTTCGTTCCTCAGTGTGGCAAAACTTTTGATGTTTTTAACTTCAAACCTCACTTAAGACATCTTTAGGTCAAATGATTTTATTTAGTTAAAAAGATACATGACTTATGGTGGAAAATACTTATAAAATTAATTCCTAAAAAAAACTCACGCCACTTTTCATGCACTTTCACGCTTGTCTTCATCATTCACCATTCCCAATAAATAATGGTAGAGTGGCTAACTTGGGAAGTATAAGACTCGTCTCTTTCTTTCTTTCCATTCCACGCCGTTCGCTTACAGTTAGGACAGTGGTGATCCTGGACATTTGTTTGTGTCCATCCTCCTTCTCCAAAACAAACATGGCGCTGAGAGTCGTTGACCGCAGTGAAACAATACCGCGCCTGCATCTCTGCACTGTACTACGCAAGGACGACCTATTTTTGCAATGTTTTCCTTGTTATGTACCCCAATTATGTTTATAGTATTTTATAATCTCAGTGCAAATTATATCATTATAATTAAAATTGAA